>MVGT01003175.1:140555-217374 GCA_002174775.1 Macleaya cordata | reverse complement strand
TATTGTGGCTGCCCACATCTAGTGGGCAGCTGCCTATATGGGCAGCAGCCCACATGGGCTGCCTCATATTATATTATGGCAGCCCATGTGTATTTCTCCTCCATTACTCCTATAAATACCCCCCATTTGTAACCATTGTAATACAAGTGAAAATCAAGTTGATTATGAGATATTAAGAGTGAATCTTTCCTTTACATGATATATATATTTACATACTAGTATTACACCATTTGGTTTCCATAAATTGTGTAGTTTTATAACAGTTTAGTTTAAGACTTTACTAATGGGTTTTAAATTTTTCTTACAAGCCTTGCGGATGTACATTATACACTCCTTATGCTGAGGTTACTCTTTGGGTCCGTAGGATTTACTTATAGATGATCTAAAGGCTAATTGTATTTGACGAAGAGATTATATTCAAGAAAAAAATCAGCCATTGAATCATCTTTATATCATTTCAAAGGCAACTCTAAGCGAAATGTAAAAATAAGGCAAGTGGAGCATAGAGAAATGTAGAAGAAATGAGGAGTATTTCAGGCCTTATTTGAAGTTGGTGAGCATAAATAAAATGGCAGGGAATGACGTGAGGATGACTCAAAGTAATCCAAATTTAAGGCACTTCTACATCTCATAAAAGAGTGGTAATATCTCCCATCCTCCCTTATACTTGGGGATATCTTAGGATTTTTTTTGTTGGTCAAATTAAAGTTTACCAAATTTTGAATTCATATGTTCTTTGGGGCATCCTCTCCATATATAATTAAAACGGAGAACAACGGTTTAGTCTTATTTGTGGGGTAATATAATGGTTCAGTCCCAGCTAAAAGTATTATGACAGTTTAGTCCAAAAAGGTTTAAAACTACACGTGCATTTTGCTGGACAAAAATACCCCAGCAATAAATACACAAGCAGTAAGCACCAACTAACTTTTTATTTTGTTTTTAAAATAAAAAATAACATCTTTTAAAATACAAATCAGTTTTTCATAAAAATTATATTTTTTGAAATCTTACATTGAGATCTATAAAATGAGACCAGTCAACAATATTTTTTTCTTTAAAAAAAATTATATTACGAAGTATGCAAAATGTGTTTTGTAAAATATTGTTAAAAATATTTTGCACGACTTTAAACAAAAGAATGGAAAAATTTTGAATGCCTTTATACAAATTTAGGTTTAAAACAAAATTTATAGCTTTCGATCTGTGTTTTTTCTTAAAAAAATACAGCCACACAATTTGTATCCATTTATATACATGCAAAACATAATTTGCATCCACTAAAATGCATGCAAAATAGTTTTGCAAACGTTTATATGCTTGCAAACACACTATGAAGACATTTAAATGGGTGCAAAACATAATTTGCATCCACTAAAATGTATGCAAAATAGTTTTTGCAAACGTTTATATGCTTACAAACACACCGTGAAGACATTTAAATATTTGCAAAAACTATTTTGCATGCAAACATTTATATGCTTGCAAACACACTATGAAGACATTTAAATGTATACAAATTGTGTTTTGCATGTATTTATATGTATGCAAAACACAATTTGCATAGAATTATATATATATATATATATGCAATAACTCTGGAAACACTTTAAAGTATGCAAATTCAGATTTGCATGTCTTTCAAAAAAATGTTTAAAAAAAAGTATTATTATGTGGTCTAGTTTTGAAGATCTCGTCGAAAGCTTTCCAAAAATATAAAGTTTATCAAAATTTGATTTGCGATTTAGAAGATATAACATTTTAAAGATTTAAAACAAAAAATAACAAATTTTTTCTTTCTACAGCTGTCCATCATTAAAAATTAAGAAAGAAGGGTAAAATTAATAATACATACAAGTAAAATACGCACACTAGTTTTAAAAAATACTAAAGATTATTATTTGTTAAAAAAATGACTAAACAGTAAACAAAAGTCACCTTAAGATGTTTTAGACGAAAAAAAGATAGCTGGGATCAAACTGTAGTAATACTTGAAAAAATAACTATTTGGTCGCTTTCTCTAATTAAAATAACCGAGAACGGCTAAAACATCTAAAATTTAGAAATTCCTGCCTAAAAACACCATGAACCTTTCAAAATAGCCAAAACCCCTAAAATTTTCAAAATCAGATGTATGGACATTTTTAACCAGCTCCTAAATTTGGTAATAAGATATTATGAAGCATTAAATTAGGGTAATAAATTAAATCTTGCTTAAAAAATTTTCTTCAATTGTATCTAAATTATCCTAAATTTTCACCCTAGTTAAGTCTTTTTAATTCAAAACTAATTTAGATGCTAAAAAAAATTGATTAAAATAATTTTTTTTTATAAAAATTTGTTGAGAGCATTCAATTCATATGTATTAAAATATTTTTAGCTAATCAAAATATTTTTTGCATAATTAAATTTAGATTTGTCAATTACAAAGCTAGTTATGTAATGCCAATATTAGTTTTGCAAAATCAAAATTAGTTTTATAAAATCAAAATTTGTTTTACCAAAATAAAATAATTTAGAAAAAAAATTTATTTTGTAAATCCATAAATTAATTTTCTATCATGGAGATAAAATAGATTTTAAACTAAAAAACAAACAAAAAAAAATAAAAACAGTCAATTTAATAAAGTAGTTTGTTGAAGATAAAATCTTCAAAATATTATGAAGATAAAACAGATTTTAAATTAAAAAGGAAACTAAAAAATTAAAAACTGTCAATTAAGCATAAATTAAGGGAGAGAATCTTTTTAAGATATTCTTTTCTAATTAAATAATAGTAAAAAAGAAATTTTAAGAAAAGGATTTACCTGCTAGTGGAGTAAACAGAAATATTATCTTTTAAAAAATAAAAAATGATAAAATATAATAAAAAAAAGAGAGTTTTGACTATTATGACATGTTCGTGGAGTTTTTGATATTTAGCAAACAAAAATAGAGTTTTTGAGCAAAATTATGTTAAAATAATAGACAGTTATTTTATTCCTACCCTACAAATCAAAATACACTCCACCATCACTACCACCACCACCATCACCACCACCACTAGCACCACTGCCACCGTTATTACCACCACCACTGTGCCAAATCAAAATTACAGAAAGTAAATGAGATCAAGAGAGAGAGCGAGTGAAATAGATGGGCCTAAAAAAACTCCTAGATCTGCATAGGGACACAGACCAGGCAACCGTACAAAGTGTTTTTGTTAAATGTAGTAGAGATGACTCACTCAAAAGCTCGAGCCCTGGCAAACTTTATGTGAACATTTAATAGAGCCTGGAGGCTGGACCTGAGAAGTATAGACATTTCAACCTGTGTCGGATATGTATCGAATACAGACACGACCCAGACACATGTCCAACACGTCTTTTGCGTTTCCCACAAGTTAATTTTGGCCAAGACACGACTAGGATATGTTTTACACTTTTTTTTAAGTAACTTCAATTTTTTTAAAAAAATTATTTGAAATATCTAACTCGATACATTGTTACAATCAACATCTTATTTAATACTCATCTCAGTTGAATCATATCCAAGTGAACTCCTTTTAAAGGGTGTCCAAGTGTAACGCCCCAATTTGAAACTCAAATCTCTAGGAGATTGAATCGTATATCAAGGCGTTAGGTTTACTATGCCAGGTGATTAAACAGTACTAAAACAACCCTAAATAGAGGTTTATAAACCTAAATCAGAATTAAGCTAATCTAGTTCGTCAGAACTTTAATCACCTCTAAAAAAATGGTTAGGCCTAATGAAAAATTTGCTAGAGTTTCTCCTGTACTTTGAAGGTCTGAAACCTGTCATAAACCTGTAGAAGAGATGATTTATCCATAAATAACATTTGTATATCAATTTCGTTCATCCATATCATCTCATCATATCCAATCAACCCTATTCATCAATATAAAATACATAGTCATCCACTAGGCTAGATCCAAGCTATAATTCTAAAACGATCTCTCGCTTGATAAAATAATACATATATAAGATTTGTTAAGTGATACTAAATATACATAAGTGTTTTTGTTTTACATTTATAGCTCAAGAATATATATACAAAGCAAGTAAAATAAACTGCATCATTACTAAATAATTACAACACCTCAAGTATAATAAACCTGAGGTGGATACTCTCCCTATATCTGCCTCCTCAATTAACTAAACATCCAATCATCCATTGTGCCCTCGAATTCCTGAGCTAAAAGCCAAGTGAGAACTTATAATACTAACATGTAGTCACTAATATGAATTTAAGACAATGCAGGTTTTAAAGAAAATCAAGAAATCATAATACAGCAATGAAAAGCATTTGTTACCATTACTACAACATAAAACTATAACCATTCACTTACTCATACAAGTATAGATAAACTAACAACATCTCTCCATCATAATACTGCGTAGTGTAATCATCTTAGAGTGAAGAGGCCACGACTAGATGTTCCAACTCCTAGTAAGTGAGCAAAATCGTGTTCCAACTTAACCGATGTGGAACCCCATCGTTAGTTCCTGATTTCTGACCGAGCGCTGATTTATCAGTTTTTGTGAGAAGCACGTTGGCTCATGATTTGGGTTCAGGTGGACCCTTGACCATAATTTGCCGATGTAGCTATTGTCGCGGTGGTCAGTCGTTTGACTCGTGCAGATATCTTAATGATCATTAAAATAATCCAGGAGTTGTTACGCTCCTCAAGTCTTCGCCTAATCTAGGCAGCATATAACCTCGACATTTCTAGAATCATACACGTACCTATCCAAACAGAGTTTTTCAGAAAGAGAAATAAAATAAACTAGATTTCAATAGTTTTTCTATATCATGAGAGTCCTATTCCTGTCATGAGATAGGAAAACATAATGAAAATACAGAATAATTCATTGTTTTTAGGAAAACTTCAATGATTTGCTCACGTAGGCATTCAACATCTTTTTCCAGGTCACCTTAAAATACATATTATAATACTATAAACTTTAGTAGTATAAAATACTTTTTCCTATAAAAACTAACATCCATATATATATGTTGTGATCTCCCATCTAATATTATTCTGGGGAAAGCCGGTAATATAATCTGAGGAAAGCCGGGTAATCGGAGGAAAGCCCATAATATAATCTGGGGAAAGCTAGTAATAATCATAGTCGGGGGAAAACCCAGCATAACATATATAGTATATATTCCGGAGGAAAGCCCGTATCTAGGGAGTCCCCAACACATACCTAATAATTGGGAACCTCCATCCCACACATCATCTCAAAACAACCACTTCTCCCAACAGATGGAAGGAAGTAAAATATATATATTTTATAAGAACCCAAAAATCTATTTGGTTTTAGAAATATACCCATCCCCAAAGCTCGATAACGATTAAATCTCGATTCTTAAATCTCGATTCTTTTAAAAATATAGTTTATTTAACTATAAGTAAGAAAAGAATCATCCATATACTTATATATGTATACAACTCATTCATATATATAATTATTAGAATCTAGCTATTTTAAAAATAACTATTACTGTTTTACATCACTATGTAAAACTATACTTTTGGGAAATCATTTTCACATCAATAGGACATCACAAATCATGCATGCTTTGCAAAATAATTACATTTGATTTATAAATCTAAACCCTATCAAAAGCATTGAAAGTACTTTAATGGCTACAAGAGAGTATTTATAAGTTCCTACTTCAAATCCCGCAAGGCTAGCTCTTTATTGTGTTGTTCACCTCCAATAATTGATCCTAGTACAAACTCCCAACTGTAAATAACATATTCAATTCACTTTCAGAATTCTATACTATTCACGTTAATCTCATACAAAATATTTTGGTAATCTAAACTCTAATCTAAATAGTCTCTACAAGGTCCAAATACCTTTAATCATTCTCTATTAAGGTTGAGAAACCTATAATCTGTGAAAATACCTTACCACATCGAATATAGGCTTTACGAGATACTAATAATATCATCACAGATAAATCTCTAACAACAAAAAGGTTTTAGACTTTTAACCTAAATTTCATAATTTCTAACTAAGTTTAACAACTAATTTCTCAAAAACCCCAAACATCCAAAATCTGAAATTATTAGGAATCATCTTAAAGTTGAGGGTTTTCAAAATTCCCAAACTTAGAAATCTGATTTTTACTTGAATTCCTCATGAAGTTGAGGAATTGAAAATTTTTATTCATTTAACATCAATTAAGAGGAAACCCAAATACCTCAAAATCATTGAATCTGAAATTCAATTTTTAATATGTCACCACTAACAAAATCAGTTCACTAAAATTTAACCACAGAGATCAAAATCAATTTCAAGTTCTTCAAATAAATCCCAAACTAAATCCTTATCAAATTTAAGGGTTAATTTCTTCAAAATCATAACCCAAAGAACCTGAATTATAATGACTTTTGAACTGATTTAATCAACTACATAATTAGCTGTATAACTAAACTATCTTTAAGAAATTAACTAACCTATTATCTATAACCTAATCAGTAATCTATCATAATAAGGGGAATTCCACTAATTCAAACTCACTCAAAACAATTTCAGCAAAAAGAATAATAAATTGAGGGTTTGGGGTTTCCAATTTTTACCTCCATGTCAAGAATTTCTAGCTAGGATGAAGGACCAACTTCATTTTCATCTTCTTCTCCAACCGTTTCTCTCTCACTCTCTCTCTCTCTCTCTCTCGACCGTCGTCGTCGTCGTCGTCGTTGCTGTCATCATCATCACCATCGTCTTCTTCATCTTCTCTCCTACCGTCATATCTCTCTCTCATGGCTCTTTCTTTCTCACGGCATCTCTCTCTCTCTCTCTCGGCATCTCTATCTCTTTCTCCCTTTCTTTCTTTCTTTCCTTTCTTCTCTTTCTTCTTCTCCTTCTTCCTTCTTCTTTCTTCTTCTCCTTCTCTCACGTCCTTTTCTTTCTCTTTCTTTCTTTCCCTCCACCGTTCTCTCTCTAACTCTCTACTGTTTCTACTTCCTTCAATTTCTATTCTTTTTAATCATTCACCAATTGGTGGATTTAAAAGAAAGTATAAAAACAAGTATTAAGAGAGCGCTACAGGGGAAACATTTTGGTATATGCACATACATATAAATTATGTGTATACACACATACAAAAATCTGTGTATACACCTCTAAATAAAGCACAATTGGTCAAAATTGTGGTCAAAATCGCAGGTACCTTCGGTATTGGTCAAAATCGTGTTCCGGGCCTTAGTTCGGGATCATTTGGTGTCTGATTTTCGCGCTTGAGTTGTCAAAATTGAATAACTTTTTGAGATCTATCCCTCCATATGGTTAGAATCTTCAAATTATGCTTCGAACAAAAACTCATTATTTAATCCTAAACTTAATTATTTTAACACCTAATAGGTTCCACAATTAAAGCGTTGGACTCGACTCAACTTGACTTACCAAAGTCAACAAAAATTATTTTGGGTCGTTACACCAAGCTTGAATCCAGTGTTTGGAAATTGATTTGTTCTAACTAAAATGTGTCTTATTTTAGTGATATTTGTCCAGCTAAGCACAATTAGAGATTAAAGACTTAAAAACCCAATTAGAGATTAAAAACTAGAAAAAACCTTAGGAATGAGATTTTGTTCACCCAAGCACCATCTGCAACAGCTTACATACAATCCTAGCTGTGGGTGTAAAGTCAAAGGATGGACAAGCTGACTTTGTAAAGGCATTTCTAGTGGGAAATCTAAAAATGGATCCCTAAAAATGGTCGAAGGATGATGGAAATAGTTTTAGCTCTAGTGGGAAGGTGGGGGTAGGACGTAGGTGCGACCAGCGGCACGCTGGTTTGACCAGCGAACATTAATCACCCACCTACCAGTCAACCACCCCATCGTTATTATCACCCATCCCTCTTCTTCTTCACTCTTCACTCTACTTCTTCTTCATACGTGAAACAGGTGCATTTTTTTTAAACTGTAATTATTTTGAAATCAATCTTTTGTAATGAAATATTTAATTTTTTTAATTTTGTAAGGTAAATTTGCTGGAGCATTTTGTGATTTCAACAAATCTTCCGTCGATCCGACCACTGGTAAGTTTATTTTGACCAATTTTCAATTTTAATTATAATATTTGATGTTGAAATTAAGATTTTATAATTAACATATATCTTTAACTTAATTCAAAAAATTTATATGAAGTAATTTTAGTAGGACGCATTCTTCGGTACACCAGTAGTTGTACACAATTATCCTAGAAGCTGTTGCATCATATGATTTATGGTTTTGGCACGCATTCTTCGGTACACCAGGGTCTTGCAATTATTTGAATGTGTTGAGCAGGTCAAACTTATTTGAAGATGTTCTCAGGGGTGTTGCCCCCTGTTAATTTCACTCTCGGTGAAAATTCGTATGAAATGGGATATTATTTAGCAGATGGGATATATCCTAAACTATCGACGACGGTCAAAGTATTTCAGGTGGCAGATACACCGCAAAAGCAGATCTTCAACCAACAACAACAAGCAAAGAGGAAGGATGTCGAGCGTACATTTGGGGTTTTGCAAGCAAAGTTTGCCATTGTATCTGGACCAGTAAAGAGATGGGATATGATCTAAATTGATAAAATTATGAAGACTTGTATAATTTTGCACAATATGATCATAGAGGATGAACGACGAGACCCCAGATGGTCCCACATAGCAGATGTTCGACCCCAAGTGCAACACGGATTGAATTATCCTCGATATGTTGCAAGAGGTGCTGAGATGCGAAACGAAAAAAAAGCACGATCAACTACGAGAAGATCTCGTACAACACCTATGGGTAAAGTATGGGCGTGGAGAATTGGGACCCCCTTAAGGACCCCCTCTGGGACCCTCTACTTGAGGCACATTCGTTATGTTCATCCGAGTATCAGTGTGGGTCGCATACGTTATTTTGTGAATAATCTGTATGTCTTTTTCTTGATTTAAAACTGTTTGATTTCGTAATATGGATCTGTCTGGTACGTTAATCTGGTGGTGGGATTTAACTTTTTGTTTTATGATAGTTATGTTCAAAATGTGTTGAATTTTTTGTTAGTTTAAATAAATGTTATTGTTAAAAACTACATGAGATGGTATAGAAAAAAACAAACATTTTATAGATTGAATAATTAAAATTACAATGCTAATGGTACTCCACTCAAAACACAATAATTTTTTTGGTAAATAAGTAATCTAAAACCAAAATGATATGAAGCCTAAACCTAAATAAAAACCATGATATGAAGCAGTAGTTCAATTTACAAACAACCCCTACGATGTAGTATTTCCGGTTGACGATCCTCCCAGTAACGTCTTTTTGCTGGTGGCAAATTGTCAGTTTCCATTGCGATGATGCGATCTTCTTCTTCACGTTTTTTAAATTCTTCATCCCTTGGTTCTTCTTCCTCTCTTTTTTTAATTCTAATTCCTCCCTTTTGATTTCTACAAAATCTTTTATTGACATATTGCACTCCCTCTGGGCATCATCTCTCTTTTTTTGACTTTCATTGAAGTTATTGTAGAAGGAAGATGTTTCTGATACAAAGGAATCGAAAGAAGCAGATGAAGAAGCCATCATTCGTTTTGCCTTTTTTTGAGCTTTTGTTCCAATTGGCCTGTCCATATGAATTGTTTGAGGAGATTGGGATGAGATATTTTGCTGGGAAGCTTGATTCTCTACATTTATGTTCAGATTGATGTTGCGGGCGTTTCCTGTAGGTGTGTTTGGGTTTGAACCGCCGCCTTCTTCTAGATCCATTTCAAATGTATTCATTTGAATTAAGTTCACATTATATTTCGGAATTACCGAGAAAATGTCGTAACATTCATCCAATACAAACTTTTTTTTTTCTTGTGTTTCGTACTCTCTTTTAGCATGGCGAATCTACAAAAAGAATAATATATAAAATTTATTAAAAAAATAGATTAGTAACTTTATGTTTCTAAAATAATATATACTTACCACATCTAGTTCGGACCAACTGCTACCACGATTTCGGTGAAATTATTTAAGGATGCCAACATATTTTAGGATTTCCTTATTTATGCTAACGAACCGATTGTTTATCCCGTGTTGAGTATTACCCTCACGATTATCTATCAATGTTATATATTTCTCAAAAACTCGACCCCAAAAAGTATCTTTCTTTTGCCCGGCACCGATATCTCTATCTACACTTATCGAAATATAAGCATTACAAATTGCCATATCCTCTTCAGTTGTATATTTTGCTCCACGTCTAGAATCCGCCATTATAAGAACAAAAAAATTTTAAAACAGCTAAAACAGTAGATAATTGAGAAAGATAGAATGGGAAGAAATATTAGAAATGTTGAGGGAAGAATGATCCAAGTGAGGAAGAGAGGGGGTTATTTATAGATTTTAAAAAGAACTAGTCGTTGAGAAATATCTAAAGGAAAACTAGTCGTTGGTAGCGACACTGGTGCAACCAGCGGCACGCTGGTCCAACCAGCGCAGCACGCTGGTGCAACCAGCGACCGTTGATCGGATCAGCGTGCCGCTGGTTGCATGCCCTCCAGCTCATCCAACGAACGGCCCGTCAATCCGATTAAACTTTCCACAATGGATCCCTAAAATGGTGGATTGGGATCCATTTTTAGGGGCTAAGGGTTCCCACTAGAGCATGAAAACTGCTTGATGCCCTAACACCGCATGGCTAGGATTATGTTGTGTTTATAATTACGTAACTGATATTTCTACATAATTTTTTTATTGAATTCACACAATTCAAATTTGTATTGTCGGTTTTATACAGTCAATAATATAGAATGGTTTGTCACTTTTGTATGGCAGACAACACTGGTTTGGCAGTTCTAAATTGCCAACAGTTCATTTTATAAAATTTGTACTGTCAATTTTAGATTACCGACCAATAATTCAGCCAAAATTATGTGGGTATAATAATTAATTGTGTGGAAATATGCGTAGTCTTATAATTAATAGGGAGCATGTGCATCCAATGGTAACCCTCTGATGATTGTGTCCAATTGTGAAAGGGTTTTGCTAAAACTTTATGTCAACTATGTCCTATGATTCCGACCCACAAATACAGGGTTTTCACAAAACCATTTCACCATTGGATACAGTTATCTGACTTACCAACTAGATGATGTGCCTGCTTAATTTAAGAATAGGTCTTTTAATTTGGAAGTGATAAAAGATAGTTTCTCAACATATTATAAACCATCAAATGATTTGAGATTGCTTTTGTCAAAACTCTGTCCCAAGATCCTAACCCCATGTCTCAATGGTGTGTATGATGTCATAGTTTGGCTCTCTTTTGATTATTTAAGAGTAAAATCTGTCTATCATTGTACTTGCTTCTACATCTGAATCCTTAATAATTCAAGATATAAATACTAATTAGAAACTTCCTCTTAATCAATGCAGAACTTGTAAAATCATGGCGGAATCTCTTTGGGTCATGTTTTGTGGGAAGTCGGATTGTTCATTTGGTGGCAGGATGGACTGCAATTCTAATTTCAAGGTCACTCGAGTTACATATTCATGTATGAACAATGCATTCACTATTTCTGTTGATATTCTGATCATATTAACGTTCATAATCTACATCATTTACAAGCTACACCTGGTGAGAACAATTAGAATCCCGTCTCAGCCACACAGTCTTTCGCCTTTACAGAAATGTTCGTCTACTTTCAATGCCGGTTTGGGATTCATTTACTTCGGTTTCAGTGTTTGGACATTAAGAGATATAATGAAAGACGAGATTCTTTCGCCTATGCATTTGTGGTTAGTTCCTTTATTCCATGGGCCGGCATGGCTGCTGCTATGTTTAACCTTGAACCTTAAGGGAAGCATAGTATCAGAAGCTTTTGTGAAGATTTGGTCAATTTTCGCCTGCTTGTTTGCAACATTTCTCTGTGTCTCATCTCTTTCCCTTGCTATTATGAGCAGAGAAGTCTCAATAAAGATTGTTTTAGATGTACTGTCATTGCCAGGAGCAGTTCTATTGTTACTCTGCAGTTTTAGAGGGAGAAAAAATGTAGAAACTAGTCCTACCATGGATAATGTGGATCTTTACAGGCCTTTGAATGATGAAGTCAATACAGGTAGTAGTATCAATATGGATGACTATAGTAGTCCATTTGGGAAAGCTGGGTGGCTTAGTAGAATGTCATTTTGGTGGTTGAATCCTTTGATGAAGAAGGGTAAAGCGAAAACTCTTGATGATGAGGATATACCGCGGCTCTGTGAGGCACATCGAGCCGAAACCTGCTATTCGGCATTCATGATGAAATTGAACAGACAAAAAATGAACAAACAATCTAGCCCTCCACCTTCCATTTTGAGCACAATGATTTCCTGCCACTTAAAGGAGATTTTAGTATCTGGCTTCTTTGCATTACTTAAGACACTTACCCTATCTGTGAGTCCTTTGCTTCTTAATGCTTTCATTGAAATAGCTGAAGGGAAAGTCGCCTTTCGATATGAGGGTTACGTATTGGTGGGAGGACTCTTCTTGGCAAAATGCATAGAATCTCTGTCAGAGAGACAGTGGTACCTCCGTACGAGAATACTTGGGCTTCAAGTAAGGTCCTTGTTATCAGCAATAATTTATCAGAAGCAATTGAGACTTTCTAATGCTGCAAAGATGACACATTCGGCCGGTGAGATAATGAATTATGTCACAGTAGATGCATATAGGATAGCTGAGTTCCCCTTCTGGTTTCATCAGACGTGGACTACAATCCTCCAACTATGCATCGCGTTAATGATTCTTTTCCGTGCTGTTGGGCTTGCCACAGTGCCAGCTCTGGTTGTTATAATACTCACCGTGCTCTTCAATTCTCCGTTGGCTAAACTGCAAAACAAGTACCAGGCAAGGCTCATGTTAGCACAAGATGAAAGGGTGAAGGCTACATCAGAAGCTCTTGTGAACATGAAGGTGTTGAAGTTGTATGGATGGGAGACTCATTTTAAGAATGTTATACAAGAGTTGAGGAAAAGGGAACATAAGTCGCTGTCGCTGGTTCAGATGCAAAAAGGGTACTATTTTTTTCTTTACTGGTTGTCTGCTATATTAGTCTCTGGTGCGACGTTTGGAACTTGTTACTTCCTTCGTGTTCCTCTCAATGCTAGTAATGTTTTCACAGCTATAGCGACTTTTCGTCTAGTTCAGGACCCTATTAAATCAATCCCTGATGTTATTGGTGTGATAATTCAAGCAAAGGTTGCATTGGCACGTATTGTAAAGTTTCTTGATGCACCTGAGCTACAGATTAGAAGGAATGAGGGAAAAATCAAAGACGAGAAACTCAATCATCACATTATAATCAACTCGGCAAATCTCTCATGGGAAGGAAATACATTGGAACCCACCCTAAAAAACATAAATATGAAGATTAAACCTCGAGAAAAGGTGGCTATTTGTGGTGAGGTAGGTTCTGGTAAATCAACACTGTTAGCAGCTATTCTTGGAGAGGTTCGAAACATCGATGGTGAGGTATGTTCACATCATCTTACTCATCATTTTCTCCTCTACTCTTAATTTAGAAGGATATAATTAAATTTTCAATAGTTTTTACTACTCTTTATTGATTAGATGTGATTCACATATCTATCGAGTAATGTGGCTTCATTTGATTCACATAACAGATTCGAGTTTATGGAAAGATTGCCTATGTTTCTCAAACAGCATGGATTCAAACGGGGACAATACAAGAGAATATTCTATTTGGTTCTACTATGGATGAGAAAAGATACCACGATGCACTTGAGAAGTCTGCACTGATGAAGGACCTTGAGATGCTGCCCTATGGTGATCTCACTGGAATAGGAGAAAGAGGAGTTAATCTGAGTGGTGGTCAGAAACAACGTATTCAACTTGCTCGTGCACTATATCAGAACGCCGATATATATCTTTTGGATGATCCATTTAGTGCTGTTGATGCGCACACTGCTAAGAGCCTATTCAATGCAAGTACACTCTCATCCCAATGAAATTTGTTGTTTTCATAGTCAGCTAATTGTTAAAACCAACTTGGGCTGTTGGCAGGATTATGTCATGGGTGCTCTGGCAGAGAAGACTGTGTTATTTGTGACCCACCAAGTTGATTTTCTTCATTCATTTGATTCTGTTATGGTAAGTTGACTACTACCCTTTTTAGTGTTTTTCATTTAACTTTATTCTCTTTTTTCCTTAATTTGCTAATCAAATTAGTTTTGGAGTGAGAATTTGAGGGTGTATGGAAAGAGTGGTCTACTTGTGTGCATATGTAAATGTACATGCATATACACATGCATATTTAGTTTGTATAAAAAGTTGTTTGGTAGTTTCTTGCATAAATGATAAACGCGAGCTTGACATGCACGTATTGGCAATGGTGGTGGTGATTATGGCAGAAATGGTGGTGGTGGTGAGTGCTAATGTAAAGAGTGTTAAGTTGATGTGTGCATTTTTAAGAAATCACGGTATGGTGCGTAGATGAAATACTCAGGGGTCAGGGTGCATTTTTTATTTACTAAAGAAGGTGAGTATTTAGTTTGCACACGTGCTCCAAATGTGCATTTCCTGTGAAATGCACGTGCGGCCTTGCCTGAAGAAGGCCCAATCCAAGCATACCCTTAGTAAATTACTACGTATTCTCTACTTGAGCTAAGGATAACTAAATCTCTTTTAATGGGTGTAGGTTTTAGGTGAGTAACATTTTGGTTGTTTAAATGAGAAAGGAATGTTTCAAAACATACTCTGAATTATCGTTGACAAATCATTTATTTTAGTCAAGTATGTGAAATAAGTCTATTTTGTTGACAGCTAATTTCAAATGGAGAAATCCTATGTGCTGCTCCCTACCATCAGCTGCTAGCTTCTAGTCAAGAATTTCATGATCTTGTTAATGCAAACAAAGAAATTGTTGGTTCTGAAAGGATGTCCGAAGTTAATAATCTCCAGAAAGGCAAGAACTCTTCGAAAGAGATGATGAAAACTTACATAGCGAAACAGTTGGAAGGATCAGCAGAAAAACAGTTAATTCAGAATGAAGAGAGAGAAACTGGAGATATAGGATTGAAGCCGTATGTTCAATATTTGAATCAAAAGAAGGGTTTATTGTACTTCTTTGTAGCAAATGTCTCTATGTTTTTATTTCTAGCTGCGCAAATATTACAGAATTCATGGATGGCTGCAAATGTTCAAGACCCTACTAATAGTAGATTGAGACTTCTTGTGGTTTACTTGTTTATAGGCTGTAGCTTGACAGTCTTTTTGGCCCTTAGGTTTTCTAGTATAGTTATTTTGGGTCTCGAGTCATCAGAATCTTTATTTTCTCAGCTACTAAACTCGCTTTTCGACGCACCAATGTCTTTTTATGACTCAACACCTCTTGGAAGAATACTTAGTCGGGTAAGACTACTCTAAATGCTAAAACTTATCTTCAGAACATGTTTTACTAAAAGTTATGAGATTTATCTGTCTATATTTCTTATGCAGGTCTCTTCTGATTTAAGTATAATTGATCTTGATATCCCATTCAGTATAGCTTTTGCGGTCGGGACAACCATGTCTTTGTTCTCTTATCTTGGAGTCTTGGCTTTTCTTACTTGGCCAGTATTGTTTGTCTCCATAGTTATGGTGTATTTGACCATATGGATACAGGTAATACATTTATCCACACTACAAGGTTTTTCTTATGATCATATCCTCTAGCTCTAATAAGTGATAGGTTATGTCTTGGATTTTTTTTTTTCCTTATTAACGAGTTATTCGTGTCAAATTTGGATTTAACCAATAGAGATATTACTTTGCTACTGCGAAAGAATTGATGCGAATCAATGGCACAACTCAGTCCTTTGTCACAAACCATCTAGCCGAATCCATAGCAGGAGCCGTGACGATCAGAGCTTTTAAAAAGGAAGAAGAATTCTTTACTAAGAATCTGGACCTCATTAACACAACTGCGAGTCCGTTCTTTTACAATTTTGCAGCAAAAAAGTGGTTTATACTACGTTTAGAAATGTTGTGTGCACTTGTTCTTTTCTCCTCAGCTCTTGCCATTGTTTTGCTTCCACCAGCCACATTTGGTTCTGGTGAGTGTATATTATCTTGATCTCAACTGTTATATTTGTTATTTTCTAAGGAGAACGGATCCGCATAAATCGTTCTTCATACAATGAGTTTACAATGGCCCGTGGGATCCACATAGAGATGATTCAAGGACTGATTAAGTTAGGATATTCTCCTCATCATGTATATCATCCTCACCTAAAATCAGCCCATTATAAAACTTGTAACCCCATCATCCATTGATTGTAATCAATGGTAAAATGAACAGTTCAATCACCGTTGATTTTCAGTGATTTCCAATCACCGGATGATGGGGTTACAAGTTCTAGAATGTGCTAATTTTCAGTGAGGATAATCAATATGGTGAGGAGAACATCCTCACCCAATATCATCCCCTGGATCAACATCATGTGTGCCCCACAGATAATGTACGAATAACAATGTATGCAGATCCGTTCTCTCTATCCTAAAAACTTTTGTACCTCAATAATTAAGTACACAGATCGATCTGAATCTCAATTCTCTAATTTACAAGGAAAATTCATAAGCACTGTATATTTAAGTAAGAAACAAATATCAACTCCACCAAACAAACATACAAAAAATATGCCTAGTTTAACTATTAGAATATCGTTACGTGCAATTGCCATATATTAGCAAAACAGAAGACGGAGATCAACAAGAAGTTTGCTTCAATTAACTAAGGAAGGATTTCTGATTTCAGGATTCATTGGAATGGCATTGTCATATGGCCTTTTGTTAAATGTTGCCCTTGTTTTCTCTATTCAAAGTCAGTGTGGACTAGCAAACTACATCATTTCTGTGGAAAGGCTAAATCAGTACATGCATATACTCAGTGAAGCCCCTAAAGTGATAGAAACTAACCGGCCGAAACCTAGCTGGCCCGATGTTGGTAAAGTAGAGATCCAAGATTTAAAGGTACATAATACTTAGCATCAATATGTGTGTATGTATGTGTTTTGTGTTGTTTGAGTTGCAATGTCACAATTATGCTATATACGTAACGAGTCAAATCAATTTATGTGAAGCAGATCAGGTATAGACCCGATACTCCACTTGTTCTTCATGGAATCAGCTGTACATTTGAAGGAGGACATAAAGTTGGGGTTGTTGGGCGAACTGGAAGTGGGAAGACAACTCTAATCAGTGCTTTGTTTCGCCTAGTAGAGCCTGTAGGTGGAAGAATTTTCATAGATGGCCTTGATATCTCAACAATAGGCCTCCATGATCTAAGGTTATGTTTGGGGATCATCCCCCAAGATCCAACTCTTTTTCATGGATCTGTGAGATACAACTTAGATCCCCTTTCTGAACATACTGATCAAGAAATATGGGAGGTATAGATTTTTTCTGATCTAATGTTAGGGACAAACTATAAAAGCTTGGAAACCGTGTTAAATGGTTTTATTACTTGTTCTGGATTCATTAATTAGATTATATTTTTTTACCCTTAACATTTACATTATTAACTTCATACACATGCTAGATAGAAAGAAATTAACTTCTTGAAATCTAATCATATAGGGAAGGGATTGGTTCATTGACTTAGGGAATTTGGCTTTCAAAATTACACAAGATCATTGAGCCCACATGGTGATGATCTAAGTTTCCATTTTTGGTGAGGATGATCTCGTTACTGTGTTGATAATCCTAAAAAAAGAATCACATCATTCAAAAACTTTTGTGTCCCTCAAAATTGATTGAAAATTGACAATAAAATGGATGGCTCAAAAGGCTTTAAATTTCAACCAATTTTGAGATGGTTAGAAATTTTAGAATTATTTTTGCAGTAGAAGATTTAGAATGATGTAATTTTTTTGCGAGGATAATGTACATGGTAAGGAGATCCTAAAAAAAAAATCAACCCTTAGATCATCTTCATGTGGGCCCAATGATCATGTATATTTTATATGTCAAACATGACCATGGGGTCCACATGGAAATGATCCAAGGGTTGATTCTTTTCTGAGGATGATCCCCTTGTGATGCAGATCATTTTCACTGAAATCACATCATTCTAAAACTACTAATCCAAACAAAAGTTGGTTGAAGATATACTGTTATAAGCTTTTTGAACAATCCATTTTACTGTTAATTTTCAACAAAATTTTGATGGGGTTTGAAGTTTTAGAATGATTAGATTTCCGATGAGTATGATCCACATTGAGGACATCATCCTCAAAAAAGAATCAGCCCTTAAATAATCTCCATGTGGGCCTAATGATTATGTGTAATTTTATTAGTCACATTTGATAAGTCAACAGTTCCCTTACGTATATGTACGTTAAAAGGTTTAATTTTGTTATTGCCTGTAAACAAAACACATGCAGTTTAGGAAGTAGCACTTAAAACACTTTCCATCAACATATCAACACCATCACGAGTAGTTAGAGTCATAGATTCTAACTAGTAATACTTACCCTTTCATGTAAATTTGATTCATAGGTTCTTGGAAAATGCCAACTTCAAGATGCTGTTAAAGATAAGAAAGAGGGTCTGGACTCACCAGGTAAGCTAGAACTTTCAAAGTTTGTGGGTGCTTTCATCAACTTGAAATCATTAACAATGAATTGGTTCTTGCAGTTGCAGAAGATGGATCAAATTGGAGCATGGGACAACGACAATTATTTTGTCTATGCCGTGCATTACTGAGGAGAAGTCGGGTGTTGGTCCTTGATGAAGCTACTGCATCAATTGACAATTCAACAGACTCAATTATCCAGAAAACCATAAGGACTGAATTCAAAAATTCAACAGTGATAATAGTGGCTCATAGAATACCAACCGTTATGGATTGCACAAGGGTGCTTTCCATTAGTGATGGTGAGTTTCTGTAACAATAGTCTATTAGAGGGATGAATGTGCATGCATTTAGTACGTGTGGTTATACATAGGCGAATATGTTAATCACTTAATCTCGAAGTGCTAAATTACTCATTAGATTTTCTTGTGATAGACATGGGGGTGGTTAGTTTTTTCTTAGTTTTCTTTAAGATATTTAATATTATGATATCTGTTACAGTGTAAATTAGTTAGTAGGTCACAACATCTGACGTAATAAATTATCTGACGTAATATGATCACATGAAAGGCAAGCACTTGTATTAGAACAATGGAAGTAAGTTCTTAAAGAGTAGAAGCTTAATTAGAATAGTGGGTTTCACCAGCATTCTAGTCTACACGTGTGACCATAAATAATATGACTACTAACTGAAAGTTATTCAAGGTATGCATTAGAATAGTTATATAATTATTTCTCCTCTCGTTTTTTAATGTGCCTTTTTATGTCCTTATAATGTTTAAGAGGATTTTATTTAAGTGAAGGGTAAATTTTGTTAATTAGATAATTAAAGAGGCATGATGTCTGACGAGATACCTTCCTAAAAAAATGATATCTGATGAGATAACCATCAGGTTTATATATTAGAATAGATGCTGACGGAAATCTTTCTTTCAATTTTTCAGGAAATCTAGTGGAGTATGATGAACCTTTGAAGCTAATGAAGATGGAGAACTCACTATATGGGCAACTTGTCAAGGAATATTGGTCTCACAATGGGAACTCAAGTATCCACTTTACAGATACATAGTGTAATTCACTAATTTGCAATCATTAATTTATATGAAATTTTGTATTGTAGCTTCTCCTACATACTTAGGTAGGGTAGACAAATTCAAGGAAGATATGGTCATGGTATGCTAGTATCATGGAGGTGTGACTATAACTTATTTCAATTTTTTACTGCCACGTCGCTCGACTTGAAACAACTAACATGAAATAGGTGTATATGCTTCTAAAGGTGTTAGTGTTACACATACTAATGGGTTGCACATGCACTTTTTTTTTGTTTATTGTTACTCAGGTTGCACATACACTTAACTTATACTCATGAAGTACAAATTAGAACTTATGGATATTATAAAAGTGTGGTGACAGTGGAAACTTGAGAAACCCCTAACTCGTTTCCTAATTGCTTTTAGTTATTGTATATTACTAAACTATCCTTTAGATTATATTTTGAAAAGGAATTTTGTTTAAGAGAACGTTATTGAAGTAACTGTCAAGGACCCTTCCTGAATTAAATATCAGCATTAGCCAGAAGCCTGTCCATTCTACATGTGTGCTTAGACATTAGTGTCAGTTGCATTTGAGTGACTGATATTAAATGTTGATGTTCGTGACTTGTATATTACGGTTTATTATGACTATGTTTGATTGAATACCACCGAAATTGTCATTTTAGTGACTTATGCATTAACTTTCTCATGGGAAAAGTGGAAGCGATTGCAAGAAAAATTAAAATGGCAGGTGGTTGCACATTGTATTTAAAAGTATTTTACGTGAGAAAACAAAATGGCCCTTATTATTTAGTACTCCATTTGAAAGCATTTATATACTATTAAGGGTCGAATAGGAATGAATTTGACTAGCTTCAAAAATAAACCAAAAAGCTTTGTCTGCTATGTTGTAAGTTTATATCATATATCACATAGAATTACAAAGCAATAAGCTGAACAAATATATCTACACAAAGAAAACCAAGTACTTGAACAGAGGCCAGAGCAACCAGCAAACAAAACCAAGTACTTGTGGATTTCTTTCTTTCCTATAGCTCATATCTTCATTCTTCAACCAAAAACGCTCTTGCAAGGAAACAAAACTGACAGACAACATAAACAATAAATTTTTCATGGAAGGAAAATTGCTATTCTGTTACTATATAAAATGAAAACAGAAAAAAATTATTCATGGAATTATCTATTTCTTCCACAAATATACTATATGTGTCATCATATGTACAAATTAAAACCAGTAACAAATCCTTCTTTCACGTAATTAAATGTAGGAAAGAAGAAACTTACACTAATTGATCAAAATGTTTTAATACAAAGAAAGGAACTAGGAAGAGTTTTTTTTTTTTTTGGCTAGGGTTAGGATTTTCCGACACACTACACTCTTATGAAAATCATCTTCAGATTTCAAAAAATTCTAAACCTATGTGGAGTTCAAGTTAATAATGAAATTGAAAGTCAAAACCAAGAAGTACAATCTTAGTATGGAAATTAAATCCATTTGAGACCTACTTCAGTTTATGAGGGTTCTGATAGGGTGCTGGGACACATTTGTACAAAGTCTCAGTATTATGACATGCACAGTATGTTCCTCATGTTCCATTTAAGGTTAATCTCATCAAATGAATGAGGAAACAAGTAGAAATATTTAGATTCTTATGGTTTTAAGAAATTTTTTTCTTTCTTTCTTTCTTTCTGTTTCTGGGGGGAGATAAGCAGTGATAATTTTCTTTAATTAAAGTAAAGGGGGTGTATTGAATCAGGAGTTTTAAAGATTTTGACAGATTCTTTTAGTAACGGATTCTCTTGGATCTTAATAGAATCCAATTGATTTCTAATGTTTCTTGAAAAAAATCTAGAGATTTTTATGGATTCATGTTGCAGAGTTTGCTAGACTTCTTTTACAAATTTATAAGGATTGTCATGGATTTATGAGAGGATCAAAACACCATTTTTGTTAATTATCAATGGTGGTGAAGATGTTGGTGGAGGTGTGGGGTTCTTCATTTACTCAAAATAACAAGGCATAGTAGTAAAAAAAAAAAGCTTCAATGGCTTCTTCGACTTTTTACTGTGTTTGCTTCTCAGGTCCTCCAAACATTCCTTCAGAAAAACCCACTACAGGAAATATGTTTGAAAGAAAACTCTTGGAGCAGGGGTTCAAAGTAGAACTAACTTAAGATGTCATGATTACATATTTGACCTGTTGTGAGAAATTTAACCTAATTTTATGGCATTGATGTGGTAATATTTGGTTATTGGATGGGACCAGATATTGACGATGGATGGGGTTATACAGAAGTTGTTGTAAATCGATCAAGTTTTTAAATTGATGATGGATGGGACCTGATATTGATGATGGGTAGGGTTATTTGAAGGTTCTTTAAAAAAAATGGTGGTGGCGATGTTTAAATGGTAAAATTGTGGTGGTGGTGGTGGTGGTGGTGAGATGGTGGAGGTGGTGATGATATGGTAAGGTGGTTGTGGTGAGAGAAAGATATCAAAGTGACCCTAGCTTTTTACTTTTAAAAATCCACCAAAATCTCTTGACTTGAGGTCGGATTATTAAATGAGAAAAATACACATATCAAGCCTTCAAAAGTCCATAAAAATCTATGAAAATCTTGGGCCCCTTAGAATCCTTAAATATCCAAGTGAAATGAATACCTCAGATTTTTAAAGAGTCCTTAGGAATCATGTTTGAATATCACGGAGTTTGGAAGACTTTAAAATCCATGCAATTAAATACCTCGGATATTTAAAGAATCGTTAGAAATCATGTTTGAATATCACAGATTTTGGTGGATATTTAAAAATCCACCAATATCCTAATTGAATACACCCCCCAGTTTTAAGATCAGAAACATTTTCTATTAAGTTGGACCAACCAAGCTATTAGCTAATCTAAAGACTGAAACTCCACTTGGTCATATTTAAAACTTAGTTATCGGAACCACATTTGCATTACCTCACGCTCCTTCAGCTTCTTGTCTAGCTCAATGAAATATTCCTCTGATTCATACTAGCCAGAATGTTAGAAGCATATTGCTAGAAACTGGTTCATTTTTCACTTCAGTTATCCCTGAAATCAGAAGAAATTCCTGATTAAACACCGTGAGTATCAAAGGCAGGATCATCCATAAGCAGCAGAACATGCAACGAGATTGGATATCAGACTAAGCAAGAACATAAAAGCAAAGATTACCAATAAAAATCTGCAACATCCACATGGGAGCACAGAATATGAGCTATTTATTGAAAGAATTGAGTACAACAATTCAGCAGTCCGGTATACAACTCTAATTGATAGTTTCAAGTTAAACCATTCAAAGCAAAAATGAAGATATTAAAAATATGATTGAACTACAAGAAAGGTAAAAGGAGATCATTTGCAGTAACCAACCGAACCACCAAAAGTACAGTTTCCTACTCACAACCTGATTAAAAACCAGAACACAATGAAGCTCAGGATTCAATAGGATTCATGTCTCCCTCCTTTTCTCTCATACCAAAAAACAAATACACCTTCCCCTCACCCAAAAGATAGAGTGGGTTCCTCTTTCTTTTGTTTTTTTTTTTTACTTTCTCTCCAACCAGATTGACACCAAAAGCACTCAAAGTTCTCTTTTGTAATTTGTCCAAAGATCGAAGGATTAGTTTCCGAATAAGACACAACTCACCACTGCTTGTAGCAGTCTTTGGTCAATTAATGAAATGCACCCATTCTGTTCATCTCGAATATTATTGATGATAAGTTATGTTTCTTCTTGAAAAAATTACCCAGTTAAAAGATTCCTTTAGCTCTTTGTCCGAAACAGAAATTTTATTGACTAAGGGGGAAAGAATGATGATACAAGGGAAAAGAAAAGAGGAGAAATTAGCAAAAAAACTAAAAAAATCAACTTGATGAAAACGGGAACCTAAATGGCTTTGAACAATTATTCCCATCTTAAAACAAAATCTTTAAAGCAAAAACCTCGCAGCCAGTAGATTCCTGTAATTATTGTTGATAAAATTGAATAGAAAATGGACTATTTCATCAGGACCCACATAAGGATCAAGCTATGAATCTATCCCAAACTAGTTGAAATGCTAGTAGAAGCACAATCAGAATCAGATTAACCACTCCCTGGTAAAATTATCCGATTCGTTTCCCTGCCATTTTAATGTGGGTTTTCTGATTTCTCTCCCTACATGTTTTCTTCAATCAAATTAAGAAATCACTATGAATACTCTAATTTTGAACCAAAAACAATCAAAACCCTACTCAATGTTTCATAATCAAAGTTAGTTTACTACAAACTATGAACATTATCCATTAAGCGAGGCCAAGCAAACACAAACTCCAAGTATCAAAAAAAAAAAAAACTAAAAATCAAAATCGCTAGATAAGAGAATGCATCTATACCATGAACTTGACGAGCTAGTTGAATCAAAACAGACTCAAGACCATCTTCATCGTCCAATCCAGAGGACAAAATAGTAGCATATTTGGATCGTTCGAGGTGGTTTTTGCTTTTCAGCGAGAAACTAAAGAGAGAGAGAGNCACTCTTTAGTGTTGTTCCCTTTAATTCTTTTGACCTAATCTTACTAGAATGTGTGACCATCATGAGTTCATGACCACATTAATCTAAAGTAATAGAGGGTTGTTTTGGAAAGAGTAATGCCAAGGCCATCAGTGCTCCAAGGGTAAAAGTCAAATTTGACTTACTAAATTTATCCTACATTTTTTTTTTTGAGAGCCAAAGAAATTTATTAAATCATATAGCAGAAACTCTATCAGAAATAATAGAGTTCGAAATACAATCAGGATAGCTATCCACCCATAAATGACAATAGTGCTTGTTCAGTGCTTCCTTTGCAAGAAGGTGAGCAACAGTATTAACAGACCTAGGAATAAAACAAACAGAGAAGTTCAAAAAAGTTTTCAAAAGCGATTTACAGTCCACGATGAGACTACGAAGTCTCCAAGGATAAGAAGTTATAGTTTCAGTAAGATACTTCACCATCAATTGAGAGTCACCTTCAACGATAATAGACTGGAAATGTAGATCTCTTGCAAGTTCAATACCTTTCAAAAAGGCTCTAGCCTCCGCTTCAATAGCACCATCAAAGCCCTTCCAATTCCCGTCATAAATAATTTGACAAGCTTTAACATTACCGGAGGAATCCCGAATAACAACGCCAGTAGCTAACTCTGAACCTTTCAAAGCACCATCCACGTTGATTTTAACTGAGTTACAATTAGGAGGAATCCAAATTGTGGGCTTCATCGAAATAGTTGGCAATGAATCACTAACAACAGATAGAGATGCACCTGGATCAAAAGGAGAGTTATACCTATTATAAGAGAATAAAGCTTGTTGAATGATGTTTTGAATGTTCAGATCTACTTTATCAAAGATCCATCGATTTCGGGCTTTCCAAATGCTCCAAAGTATATTGCAACTCATCTTGAAGACTTCAACTGATTCATCACTAGCTAGCCATGAGGAAAGGAGATTTTGTAAAGGGCCTATATTATCAACCACTCGAATGCCTAAAGGGGAACCAAACCAAACCTTTTTTGCTACATCACAGTATAAGAACAAGTGGTCCAAGGATTCATCGTGCAGTCCACAAACCGCACATATGGGATCAACTTCCACCCCATGCTTAATAATAGTAGTTCTCAACCCAACAGAACCAGTGAATAACCGCCAAATAAATAGTTGAATACGTGGAGACAATCCTTTAACTGACCACAATTTACTCCAGTTAAACTCCTGACTAACTGTAGCATAAGAGGTTGAAGCAGTATCCTGTAGGAGACATATATAAGCTGATTTAGTAGTAAACTCACCAGACTTAGAAGGGGTCCAGATCAGTTTATCTTCACATGGATCATGGGATAGTCGAATGCTCAGAATAGCTTTAGCTTCATGTTCTGGGAAACAGAGGTATATAAGACTCTCATTCCACATTTTAGTTTGAGGGATGAAAAGATCAACCACTCGAAAAACTCGATCTTGAGCATATGGAAACCCTTCAACACAAAAACCAGGAACTCCTGGGACCTAAGGATCAGTCCACACTCGAATCTGATGACCATCTCCAACTGACCAACAAATATGTTTCCGTAACTCATCCCTAGCTTCAAGAATGCCAGCCCAAACAGGAGTCACCCCCCAGTTTTAAGATCAGAAGTTATCTTTGCCTCGAGTTATGCATTAAGAGGGTATTTGGCAAATATAAATTAAAGTGATTATGCTTCTCATCGAAGCACTTCTACTTTATAGAAGTCAAAAGTTAGGAGAAGTTTGTATTGGAAAGTACTTACTTATAAATAAAGAAGTTAGTAGTTTGTTGGAGACCATTAATTGTTTAAGAGGAAAAAAGACAAATTTAATGCGCAACTCAAGGCAAAAGTAACTTCTCCTAAGTCAAAGCAAAAAAAAATTTGCTTTAAAGTTTTTCTTTTTTTCTCTTAAACAATTAATGGTCTCCAACAAACTACTAACTTATTTACTTATAAATTAGTACTTTACCGCACAAACTTCTCTTAGAAGTACTTCTATGAGAAGCATAAGTACTTTGACTTACGGTTACGATCCTTATCTTGGGTAAGATCTCAACTTTCTTTATTAACGCCACACTTATTTTGAAACTTTATATGATCGACTTGTGGGGCATAGTGATAATTTAAGAGATGATTTTAATCTACATGATAAGAAAATTATCCTCACAAAAATCAGTCTTTGGATCATCATCGTGCAGATGCTACAAGCATGTGCATGAACATGTACTAGATTTACGGTAGAGGATTAGAGATTTAGGAGAGATGAGTGTTTATGTTATGGGTATTTTTGAAAACAAAAAAATAACACAAACGTTGTTAGTTTTTATTGCTAAAAGTTCACGTTGCTTTAAAATGAGAGAGTAGATCTTCTGTCACCATTTGCATGTACTCCTCCATGTGCCTATGTTTATTTGATTTGAATCAACGACTGATTATTTTGTAAGATTATTCTCTTTGCTATATAGATCATTCACGTGAATCACGTCTTAGAGTGGACCTTAAAGACTTGGTGTCTAAGAATCGATACCATTTTTGCTGTTCAAAAATAGCAAAGTCCCTAGATGGAACACCCAATGGCTAAATAACAAAGTCGCTACAAAACTTAAGTGATATTCTTTGTACATGTCCATCCTCAAGCAGTCATATGTTGTATGGTCAAATCAATGAGAATAACACTATTTGGATCGATTAGCTGCCCGATTTAAATTCTGACGATTACGGAGCTTAGCCTTAAATCACTATAGACGCCAAAAATTACTTTAATTTGTAAAGGTCAAGTGGATCTTATCTGACTAGCATTAGGTCAACGGTCGTGCCAAGAATTTTTCAATGGAGCTAATATTATAACATACAAGATGGATTAGGGAATTGATCATTTTGGGGCTTCAAGCCCAAAATCCATTTGTTAATTGATCTCTCTTTAAAAACATCACCTCCACCACCCACCACCACCATCACCTCCACCACCAACAACATACAAATAGGATAAAACCCAAAAACTAACCTAGAAAAAAAATCGATTGGTGATCATCAAGGATGAAGATCAAAATCGACTATATTGATGGCCAAATTTTTTAGCAATTTTGATATTCGTCCTTGACGATTACTAATCCAATCTTTTTTTTTAGATCTAGGTGGGGGTACGGGTATCTTGTTGTGGTTAGACATGGCAATATCAATCCTAACCCGTCAACCCGACCCTAACTCGACCCGCCAATTAAACGAGCCGGGCTAGGGTTGGGGTTTTTCAACCCTGCCCTAACTGAAGCTGGTTTTTTTTTTTATACAAGTGTCTTGTTTTTTTTTGAGCGAGAGAGAAAGAGATTTTAAAATGGGGTGGTGGTAGTGGGAAAGATGATGGTGGTAGAGGTGTTGTTGGTGTTGGTGTTAATGGTGGTGGTGGTGCATGGTGGGAAAGATGAAGATGATGGAGTGCATTTTTTTTTGTGTAGTGTAATTGTTTGAAGAGAACTCCTAACAAATGGTCTTTGTGGTTGAGGACAAGAAAAAAAAAAAAAAGAAAGGAAAAAAAACCAATCTTCATTCGTATTGTATGTGCTAATATCCCCCTCCTTTCAATTCTTTGGGGTTTGATCATCGATACACTCGAGCGATTGGACAACTAAAGGATAAAATTCTATTTGGAAGAAGCAAGTGAAAAAGAGAGTGATGACAAAAGAACCACCTCCATGGATTACAATGGTCACAAAGAAACTCGATTTTCGATCATGAGTTGGTGGGCCCAAATTAAGAATCGTATCAGGTGGCACTGTTACTCTCGTGAACACGTAAACTAAGTATTAGCATCTTACACCGCACATGTTGTGAGTCTCTAGTTTTAGAATTTTAAATTGAAAGCTTCAAAGCATCATCAACACACAAATGTCAACAAGATCATATATACCAAAATGTCAGACCGATTATCATCATATATAACTGTATAAAAAAAAAAAAACAGCTTCAGTAAGATTGCAATTGGTGATTTCTTCACTGAAGAAATTAGACGCAAAAATTCAGCAATTTTCTGAATTCTAGCAGATTACTGATAAATCTCAAAATCCAGCTGTTCTCTCTCTCTCTCTCTAGATCTCTGTTTCTCTCTCTACATCTATCTTACCTCTCATAGTGGTGTGATGGAGACTCAAGAGTACTGACACTGAAGATCACTACGTGTATGTCCGCCATTAAAGCTCTCTCTCTCTCTCTCAAAGTAGGTAACGTTATCCTTTTGACTTCTGAGTAGCCTTAGAAATGTTGCAGAGTATTATTACAAAACTTAGACCCCATCATTGATCGGTGATCCAGTGATTTGAAATTAACGATATGATTGAGTCATCTATTATTTTACTATTGATTAAAATCTATGGACCATGTTGTTACAAATTTTATAATCGCGCAGTAGATTTTTGGAAAGAAACCGTCAACTGATGCCGTAGCATTTAAACCGTTGCTAATGTTTGATTTATCGGTAGTGCTACGCTTACCGAAAAACCTCCATCACGAAGGTGTGTAAATACACACTACTGTCAGATTTCCATTCTGTAGGTTTTCTGTAAGATTCTGCTGTAACTATAGCATTATCGTTGATTTATAGGCCCAAGATTCTAAGTTCATCATATGTTTGAACGTAATTGATGAGGGAATCTAATAAAAAATATTTGGTAGGATTTGAAATGGCCCTATAAAATAAACAATATGAGATTATTTTTTTTTTATTTTTTCTAATTTATAGAATTTTAATTAGTACTTACAAAAACCATGAATTTTCATTTTTTTGAATATCCACGATGTACCAAGTAGGGTTAATAAATAGATCATCGCAACAGGGTCTTTCCATGTCACATTTTTCTTATCTATAGAGATGAATGTTTATCTCCATTAATAGGATTCTAGTAAGGATGATGCTATACTTCCACCAAAATCCTGCAGAAAAACCTACATAATTGAAATTTGAGGGTAATGTATATTTGCACATCCTCGTGATTTGCGTCACATACCTTCGTGATTTGCGTGAAATTCAAAATTGTTCTTTCTGTAGGTTTTTCGGTAACCCTAGCACTCGATACACTACCGTGGCTAAAATTTGGTTTTTTTCAATAAGCTCTCTACCGTTGCTAAATCTCTTAATTTTTATTTTATTTTTATAGAGGTGAACTTGTTTTTTATGAGATCAATAACTCAATGTCAACTAGAATTTAACCTGGGTCTAGACAGTCAATAACAGGAGATACTCCCAAGTCTCAAGCAATAATAGATTTGTCGTGGGTATATGAGTTTTTGGACACCCTCCCCTAGGCAAAATGCGTAGTACAATGATCAACCTAATATGTACGAATCACACATGTAGCTGGCACCCAATCACAACCCTTTAATATGTATGAGAGTTTATAGCTTTATTAGTCTTGTTCCAATGCTGATTGGGCTCTTCGACAGCCGCATTAGTGAAGGAAGGTGTTCCAAATTATGAATCTAGGAGATTAAGGTATGTGATTTTTCAGAACAAAATTTTCTCTTTTGATGTCAATTTTATTTTTTTTCTTGTTTACTTTCACATAATATCTTCATAATGTTATTTAAATTAAAAAGGACTGGAATTTTTTTTCTTCTTCTTGCTTGAAGATTTGATTATAATATATTATGAAAATTTTATTTTTCGATTAATCTATACTCTATAACTATTTATTAAATATATTGGTGATATACCAATTAATCTGGTCAATTTCTTAACGTTTAAGAGCATCTTCTCCTATATATCAATGCAGAATTTGTACATAAATAGAGAAAGCATGATGGAAGCTCTGTGGACTGTCTTCTGTGGGAAATCCGAGTGTTCATTTATTGCTGGAAAAGAATGCAGTTCTGGTTTTTCAGTCTTTGGCTATTCTCTATATCCATATTCATGTATCAACAATTTCTTGGTCATTTCTATTGATATCTTGCTGTTTTTGGTAACCTTATTGAACTTCACTCTCATGAAATCTTCAAGAAGAGTTCAGATTCCCACACGGTTTCAAGGCTTTTCATTCTTACATCTATGTTCTGCCATTACCAATTGTGTGCTTGGATTGCTTTACATGGGTCTGGGAGTTTGGATCCTAGAAGAGAAATTGAGAAAATTTCAGACCATTTTACCTCTGCATTGGTGGCTAGTGGTGTTGGTCCATGGTTCCACATGCTTATCATTGGGTTTAGTTCTGAGCTTTAATGGTGGAAAACTTTCGAAAACCTTTCTGATGATTTGTTCCGTACTTGCGTGCATAGTTGGAGTACTACTCTGTGTTCCATCTCTTTTGGTTATCATTGGTGGCAAAGAAATTGAAACTATTTTAGATGTTTTAATGTTTCCAGGAGTAATTTTGTTGCTGGTATGTATTTTTAAGGAATACAGAAGAGGCGAAATTGATCAAACAGGAAATGCAAGTGTTTATACACCACTAAATTACGAAGCTAACTTGAACAGTGAAATTAATTCTGATGATGGTGAAACTCCTTTTTCCAAAGCTGGATTTCTTAGTTGAATGTCATTTTGGTGGTTAAATCCTTTAATGAAGATGGGAAAGGACAAAATTCTTCAGGATGATGATATACCTCGGGTGCGTAAAGCAGATCGTGCAGAAACCTGTTACTTGTTGTTTATGGAGCAAATGGAGAAAATAAAACAAACAAGACAGTCAAGTCCACCTTCAGTTTTGTGGATTATAGTTTTGTGTCACTGGAAGGAGATTTTGGTTTCTGGGTTTTTCGCATTACTTTCGGTACTCACTGTATCTTCTGGTCCTTTGCTTCTTAGTGCCTTCATTGAGGTTGCGGAAGGGAAAGAGGCTTTCAAATATGAGGGTTATACATTGGCTGGAGGTCTCTTCCTTGCAAATGCTTAGAATCTTTATCAGAGAGGCAATGGTACTTTAGGAGTAGAATGATTGGACTTCAGGTAAGGTCTATGCTCGCTGCAGTTATTTATCAGAAGCAACTGCGACTCTCAAACACTGCTAAGATGACACATTCAGCTGGTGAGATAATGAACTATGTTACTGTAGATGCTTATAGAATAGGCGAGTTCCCATTTTGGTTACACCAGATATGGACAACGATCCTTCAGCTTTGCATTGCATTAGCAATTCTCTACCATTCTATGGGGCTTGCTACATTGTCAACCTTCGTTGTAGTAATACTCACAGTGCTATGCACTACTCCACTAGCCAAACTACAACATAAGTATCAGACCAAACTTATGGTGGCACAAGACGAGAGGCTGAAGGGTACTTCAGAGGCTTTTGTGAACATGAAGGTGCTGAAGCTCTATGCATGGGAGATCAATTTCAAGAATGTTATTGCAAAGTTGAGGAAAGAAGAATACAAATGGTTGTCAGCAGTTCAGCTTCAAAAGGCTTACTACGGTATTCTCTTTTGGTCATGCCCCGTATTAGTCTCAGCTGTTACTTTTGGGACATGCTACTTTCTTGGAGTTCCTCTTTTTGCTAGTAATGTTTTTACAGTTGTAGCGACTTTACGCCTTGTTCAGGAGCCTATTAGATTATTTCCTAATGTAGTCGAAGCTGGCATTCAAGCCAAAGTAGCATTATCACGAATCGTGAACTTTCTTGATGCATCAGAGCTGCAAAGTGGACATATAAGGCAAAAGTGCAATAAAGAGGAGTTGAAGCACTCTGTTTTTATTGACTCTGCCATTTTTTCATGGGAAGAGAATAGTATGAAACCTACACTAAGAAACATAAATCTGGAGGTTAAACCTGGTGAAAAGGTGGCTATATGTGGAGAGGTTGGTTCAGGTAAGTCGACTCTTTTAGCTGCAATTCTTGGAGAGGTTCCAATTATCGGTGGCACGGTAAGTTCTTATCACCAACCATCTTTTTTTTAGTCCATAAAGGGGAACGAAAGGTTTAGTGTTATAAGAACTTTTTATTAATAAATTATTGCCTGGTACTTGTCCAGAAAAAGAGAAAAGAAAAAATGAAAGCAAACCTATTAATGCTACTTCTAAATAACCCTTTAACTATAAACTGGGAAAAAGGTGTTGACAGGTGATGGAGGGAGATGTTTGAATTTTATCTTTTCATCTAGAGGAAAATGCGGAGGGACTGGACACATATTTTTTGGGAAGTTTGAATTTTAAACATTTTATCAAATTTCTCTATTGGAAGTAGTGAGGAACATACATTTAAACATAGACAAATCAATTACTTATGATTCTCAGTGATGCTAAAATCTTAAGATTCACGATTTGAATCTTAAGGTTTTCGATTCGATTTGAACAATGAATCCTTTTTAGACAAAATCCTACGATTCAAATTTGAATCTTACGATATATTGTTGAATCTTACGATATATTGTTGAATCTTACGATTCATACTGAATCATACGATTCGACGAAACATGTTTCTTGGTCTTCTTCTTTTGTTTCTGTTTTCCCCTCTCCACCTTTTTGTGATTTGGGAATTTTGTCCTTTCGAGAATTAGTCAAAAAAGTTCCATTCGGAAAGTATGACTTCTCTTGATCCCTTTGGAAATCAAAAACAGCAAGAAAATAGCGACTGTAGTAATGATCTATGTTTTGTACTTGTGTGTGTGGGTAACTACTAAGAGATACATGTATGGAAAATGGGAATTTAGTATATCACATAGAAATGAATGGAAATGCGTATATTTACAAGTATCTCTCTTAATTTATGATGTTATCTACATACATATCTATTTTTTTTAGTCAAATTAAAAGATCTTCAAAAGCTTACGATTCACGATTCGATATTTTAAAACCTAAAACGATTCACGATTTGACATTCTTGCACTCAGCAGACATATTCTTAAAAGATCAGTATTTTAAAAGTACATAAAGAAAATTCATTTGGTGGCAACATATACAGCATCTTATACAAATTAATTTTTTTTATAGTTTTTAAGAAGTCTTGCATATTATGATGAGACAATCTGAAAAACTAAATATACATTTCTAAGAGCTCAAATTGCAATGAATACAACCTGGGATGAAAGTGAGATGCATACCTAACAATCTAAATTTAAATAGACTTTTTTTTTTGATCGGAAATTTAAATAGACTGACTTAGCCGTATTTTGTCTCAACCTTCTATTTTGATTTGGAAATACTTGTGTACACTGTAAAACATCATTTGTGTTACATGACTACGAATTATGCTCAATTTGCACTCGAGAATGACTGAATGAGCAACATGAAAAATCACTCTTGAGTTACTTGGTGCCATTTCATTTGTTTTACAGGTTCAAGTTTATGGAAAGATTGCCTATGTTTCTCAGACCGCATGGATCCAGACAGGAACGATGCGGGAGAATATTCTGTTTGGTTCTACCATGGATGAGAACCAATACCAAGAAGCAATTGAGAAATGTTCATTGGCAAAGGACCTTGATATGCTTCCATTTGGTGATCTCACTGAAATCGGAGAACGAGGGGTTAATCTGAGCGGTGGTCAGAAGCAGCGTATCCAACTTGCTCGTGCAATATATCGAGATGCGGATGTATACCTCTTGGATGACCCTTTCAGTGCAATTGATGCACAAACTGCTACAAGCCTATTTAATGTAATCAGCTTTCCAAGTCTTTCATGCAATTTATGTTGTTGTCGCTCTCACAGTGAAACTCAACCTCTGTTCGCAGGAATATGTTATAGGAGCTCTATCAGGGAAGACGGTCTTACTCGTGACTCATCAAGTTGACTTCCTTCCTACATTTGATTCTATTTTGGTTAGTTAAAAGTTGAAACTCCTTACTCCTGTCAAGATCATATTCTTTCCTAATTTTCCATTTTCATAATTCATGTTATTATTGCCAATTCTGTTAATTGCTTTGAGATGATGAATTTGCTGCATTTTTATCACCAATGAACTATTTCGCATTTGTTCAATATGAGCTAATGGCGTAATCACTTATTAAAGGTTATAACTTTTTAATTGAAAGTCTAGTCTTCAATTATATCTTTAAATGAAGACATTATTCAAAGAAAACCTTTTGAAATAACTCCTTTTTCTTTCTTTCTTTCTTCTTTTTTTTTTTTTTAAGTTTATGTCAGATGGGGAAATCCAACACGCTGCTGTTTATCATCAGTTATTGGCCTTTAGTAAACCATTTCAAGACCTTGTCAATGCACACAAAGAAACTGTTGGTTCGGAAAATCTCAATGAGTTTGCTTCACCCCAAAAGTTCAAAACCTCTAAAGGAGAGATCATGGAGACCTATGATGAGAGGCAGTTAAAAGCATCAGGAGGAGATCAGCTGATTAAGGATGAAGAGAGAGAAACAGGAGATATGGGTCTGAAGCCTTATAAACAATATCTAAATCAGAACAAGGGCTTCGTGTTCTTCTTCTTATCAAATCTATGTCACCTTTTATTTACGGTTGGACAGATCTTACAAAATGCTTGGATGGCTGCTCACATTCAAGACCCTTCTTATAGTAGATTGAGATTGATCGTAGTGTACTCCGCTATTGGTTGTTGCTCAGTAATATTTTTGCTCGGTCGATTTTTTTTGGTTGTTCTAATGGGTCTTAAATCATCAGAATCCTTATTTTCTCAGCTAATGAGTTCCCTTTTCCGGGCACCAATGTCATTTTATGATTCAACACCCCTCGGAAGAATATACACTCGGGTGATTAAGAGTTTGAATTGTAGTTTAACTGCAAATTATAATTTTGAGGACCTCATCTGACTTTTAAACTTTATCTATATAGGTTTCTTCTGATTTGAGCATTGTCGACCTCGATGTCCCATTCAGTTTAGGTTTTGCAGTTGGAGCAGCTATAACCACATACTCTAATTTCGGTGTAATGGTTGTTCTTACTTGGCAACTCTTGTTCGTTTGTGTGCTTATTGTTTATATGACAATACATCTACAGGTAATATATCTAAGAACACAAGAAATTTCTTTCCATGTGGTTCTTTTTTAAGATCAATATCACCCTGGAAATGTTAAAACCTTTTTTTCTTTTTCTTTTTTTGACGGAGTTAGATGTTTTTAACCTTTTTTCGTTTCATCTGTCGAACGAAACCCTTTTTCACCTTTTCCCCATGTATATAAACCACTTTTTTCTTTTCATGTGAGTATTCCTCAAGTGGTGTTTGATTTTTCTCCAACAGAGATACTATCTTGCAACTTCGAAAGAGTTGATGCGGATCAATGGTACAACTAAGTCTATGGTTGCAAACCAACTAGCTGAGTCCATTGCAGGAGCCTTCATAATTAGAGCTTTTGAGGAACAAGATCAGTTTTTTGCTAAGTATCTAGACCTTGTCGACAAGAACGCAAGCCCATTCTTCCACAATTTCACAGCACGTGAATGGTTATTCCAACGTCTAGAAATATTGTGTGCCGTTGTTCTTTCCTCCTCAGCTCTTATGATGGCTTTGCTGCCACCTCAAACTCTTGGCTCTGGTGAGTGCAAATTATCTTCTCCTTCATCTGTCACACATTCACCTTTGCTTGCTCCTTGCTCTGGTCTAGGAATGGGGTTTCCACTAAAGTATATGCAATAAAAGAACTTTTTGCCTTTGCACGGTGACATAACAGAATGATGTTGAAATACAAGGAGCAATATCTGATTGGAACCCACATTGATTGTCTCAATTCTAAGCTCACCTAATCAAGAACTATAATATTTATATATTACAACTCCGGGTAACCTGATAGCTGAAATTAGTTGTATTCTTTGCGTTGGTCATGTCCTAAAGTAAGCAAATTCCATTGGTCTAAGGTGGATCAGATCAACATGGTCTAGAATAAGTTACATTTTTTATGTGGAACTGGCCCTGAGTCATCCACAACCTGGTCCAGCTGTCCAAGGTCCAGCAATCAAACATCCAAACTGTCAAAAGAATCAGCATTCAATGTTTTAGTTTTTTGTGAAAGTGGGATTAAATGGTTGTCTAGTTTTTGTAAGTGGGAGTTAATTGGTTTTTAATGTTTCTAGTTTAATGTAATTTTGGAATTAGTAATAGTATTAATTAGGGAGGGTGGAGGGGATGTATCTCTAAATCTGGTACAAATTCTTTGTCCTAGCTTTATAAGACTTGGAAGTTTGTGTAAGGGGTTAACTATAAATAGGTGTAGTAAGTCTAAATAGATTAGAAGCGAGAAGCTTGAGCTTTAGGAGCCTTAGATCCCCCATGGCAGGAGGCAGGTGGGAGGGTGGGAAGCCATCAATGTAATCTCCTTTGACCGCCACAGCAGGAGGCTGTTGGCAAGTGCGTTTGTGCTTCCATTTTCATCAAAATCGAGTTCGCTTTCATCCTACATCAGTCGGCCTAAGGGGAAAAAGTTTGCTCTTGCAAGAGCTAAAAATGATTATCTTCCCTCTTATGAATGCTGAGTACCGCTGTGTAGTTTTCTACACATCTTCCAAGAGTAACCACCTAACACAAGCTTTTCCAGACTAGGCTAGGTAAAGATGCCTAAGTCTATGCAATTTCAGCTATATATGTTTCCCTATTATGATTGATTGAGCTGTAGTTTTATAGTCGCTGGGTGTTCCCACAGAGATCACAACGGAAAAGAAACCAATACCACCTTGTATTGTTTGGGAATATCCACCGACCATAAAACTAAAGCTTATAAAAACATGCTTGGGTTTAAGGTTTCAAGTTTATGGTTGAAATGATTAGTGAAATGATACCACCAAACAAAATAAAATAATTAGAAAGATTTGACGTACATATATTGACTGGTGAACGCTCTTTGTGACAAATCTTCTTTATGACAGGATATATTGGAATGGCGTTGTCATATGGCCTTTCATTGAACTTATTCCTTGTTTTCTCTGTTCAAAACCAATGTGCGCTTGCAAATCACATCGTTTCTGTAGAAAGGCTCAATCAATACATGCATATACCCAGTGAAGCTCCTGAAGTCATAGAAGGTAACCGGCCAAAATCTGATTGGCCAACCATCGGTGAAGTACAAATCCACGATTTGAAGGTAAATTTGACATCAACTGTTTTAGCTGCAAGGTAACAATTATGAAAATCAGTAAATAGTTATATTTATATCTTATAGTATTTTTTACATTGCTAGGTGCATAACTGCTTTACAATATATGGGTTTGAACGTTGACATTTTTGGTTCTGACAATGAATTGACTCAGCTAGATTGAATGAACTGAAACTGAGAAAAATGGGATTTGAAAATTTTGTTTCAACTAAAGGAATGGACAGAGTTAAAAAAAACAAGTGTCTGAACGGGTATGATCAAGCTGGACTTAGGTATGTCAATTTTGATTGACAATGTCAGAGTTATTGCTGAGTAAACCGATTGAGGCCAATTTAGAATGATCCCTTGTGATGTCTGAGTCAAATGGGCTTCCTTGTAAGGCTTCATCACGACAGATATGACTTAAAGAACCAGATTTGGCTGATATATAAGACATGGTTATAAAGTACTTCATAATTATGAACATTAAAATAAGTGGTGACAATTCTCAGCCAAGCTTTTTACCTTCCTTGCTATTCAAACAGATCTTAAGTAACGGTTTGAAGTTCTATTTACTCTTTTTGTAAGGGATGTTGAGTATGGTGGGCACTTGGATACTATCAAGAAGACACTATTGTATTAATAGTAAATATCTTACAGATGGTGGAGTACACAACTTACAACACTACACTCTCAAACACTCAATACACCCTCACAAATACTTATTTGTACTAGCTAATTACTTCACTCACTTGCTAGCACTCATCACTCACTTACTCACTCACTCACTTACTAACTTTGCTCACTTCACTTGCTTGGTTACAAAATGGAGACTAGCACCCTATTTATAGTAGTCTTAAGTAGGTTAGAGAAATATCTAGAAAGTAGACATCTAAAAATATCTAATAATAAAATAGTATATAATAGAAAAATATCTAGATATTAAAAGTGAGAAATATCTAGAGATAAAGATGAGAGAAGAGTGGAGAAATTTCTAGAGAGAGAAGGGGGAAGAGAATTCTAGAGAAGAAAAGAGGATTCTAGAGACTTGTTAAAAGTTGGTGGTGACTTTCAACACTCCCCCTCAACACCAAATTTCTTAATCAGCTCAGTTCGTGAAGTCATTCCAAGTTCTGCTTGGAGTTCTTCGAACTTCGTAGTGTTGAGTCCTTTGGTGAATGTATCTGCGACTTGATCATCTGTCTTGATTGTTTTCATCTCTATCTCTCCTTGTAGTACTTTCTCTCTTATAAAGTGATAATGTATCGCAATATGCTTGGTCCTTGCATGGAATACTGGATTCTCGGCCAAGCGAATAGCTGATTGATTATCACAGTACAAAGGTACTGCATAATCTATGGTTTGATGTAAATCTTTCATTAGTTGTCTCAACCATGTACTTTCCTGAGCTGCTGTTGCTGCCCTGTATTCTGCTTCTGTAGTCGACAAAGATACGGTTGGTTGTCTTTTGCTACACCAAGAAATTGCTGCTGAACCAAGACTAAACACATAGCTAGTGGTCGATCGTCGAGTATCATGATCACCAGCATAATCAGCATCGCAGTAGCCGACTATTTTGACTGTTTCCCCTTTCTTGTATAGAAGTCCCAAGTCGATTGTGCTCTATACATACCTTAGTATTCGCCCTACTGCTTTTAGATAAGATTTCTTTGGCTTCTCCATATATCGACTTGCTACTCCAACTGCGTACGCAATATCAGGTCGTGTCAGGGTTAGGTAGATTAAACTACCTACTAACTGTCGGTACATGGTTGCATCGCCCAAATCCTTTCCTTCATATGCACATAGCTTAGCATGAGGCTCCATAGGAGTGGAGATTGGTTTACACTCGAGCATCCCAAATCTATGTAATAAGTCTTTTGCATATTTTTGCTGACACAAGAATATTCCTTCCTTACTTCGTTCGACCTCGAGCCCAAGGAAGTGTTTCAATTCTCCAAGTTCCTTCATCTGAAAACGTACTGATAGGTTTTCTCTTGTCCTTTGGATTTCCTCTATATCATCTCCTGTGATAATCAGATCATCTACATATACTAGCACTATTGCTAGTTTTTTATTTTGAACTTTGACGAATAGGCTCGAATCAGCAGGTGCAACAGAGTATCCACTCTGAACTCGGAACTCTGCTATCTTACCGTACCAAGCTCGTGGGGCTTGCTTCAATCCGTACAATGCCTTCTTTAATTTGCAAACATAGTCTGGATGGGTTTTGCTTTCAAATCCCTTTGGTTGCTCCATGTAAATTTCTTTGTCTAGTTCTCAGTGCAGGAAAGCGTTTTTAACATCCATTTGCCACAGCTTCCATGACTTATTTGCTGCAAGTGCTATCAAAACTCGTATCGTTGTAATCTTTGATACTGGACTGAATGTCTCATCATAGTCCAATCCATACTGTTGTGAAAATCCTCGTGCCACCAATCGAGCCTTATATCTGTCTACTTATCCATCAGGATGAGTCTTCACCTTGTAAACCCACTTGCATGATATGGGCTTTACATCCTTGGGTTTGGGTACTAAGTCCCAAGTTTAATTTTAGTATAACGCCGAGATTTCTTCTCCCACTGCTTCCTGCCATTCTACACTCTAAGACGCTTCTTCAAAACATGTTGGTTCCTTTACAACTTCCTCGGCTATTGCAGCATTAGCATACTTCGGATTAGGTTTTCGTTGTCTGGTTGACCTTCGAAGTTGTGATTCTGCTTCTTCCTCTTGTTGATGTTCTTCATCTTCTCTTGTAGTACTATTGTGCACTCCTGTGTTCCATGGATTTTGTGCTCTTGGTGGGCTGGGTTCTGGATTTTCTTCACCTGTTGAAGGGATTTGCTCCTTAGGTTGTTCTTCTTCTTGTATTTCCTCCCTCATTTTTTCTTGTAATTTATCTTCTAAATCTTTAGAATTTGGAAGCACTACTTCTTGCAGCGACCACCAAGATGATGCCTCATCAAACACCATATTCCTTGATGTGTAGCAACTACCAGTTGTAGGATTACAACATTTCCATTCTTTTCTTTCACTATCATATCCTACAAAGATGCAACGTATTGCCTTTTTGTCGAATTTGCTCCGTAGGTGATCAGGCACAAACACATAGCACACACAACCGAAAACTCGAAAGTGACTTACTGTGGGTTTGGTGTTCCACAATTTCTGAAATGGTGAAATAAACCCTAATCTTGCCTGTGGTAGCCTATTTATAACATATGCTGTCGTCGTCATACACTCAGCCCAAAAACGACTAGGCACGTTTTTAGCATGTAGCATGCTTCGACATATCTCTGCAAGATGCCTATTTTTTCTTTCTGCCACACCGTTTTGTTGTGGAGTGACAGAACAGGTTAATTGCCGCCGGATATGACATTCTCTGAGGTAGTCAGAGAATTCATTTGATGTATAATCTCCTCCATTGTCTATGCGTAAGCATCCAATCTTCTTTCCTATTTCACTTTCAACCTTTTCTCGAAATTTCTTAAATATGCTAAGGACTTCTGACTTTTGTTTGAGGAAGTATACCCATACGTACCTCGAGAAGTCATCAATGAAGGTCACCATATATTGCATTCCACCGATTGATGCTTGCTTTACTCGTCCAAATACATCTGAATGGATGAGCTCTAGAGGTTCTTTAGCTCTGAACTTCGACTCTTTGTACGGTAGTTGATGTGCCTTTCCATATTGGCACCCTGCACAAATGGTCTCACCTCGAATATCAAGTTGAGGAAGACCTTGTAGCATCGACTTTTCCATCATTATCTTCATCTTGTGATAGCTTACATGGCCCAACCGTGCGTGCCATAGATCTGCAGTCTCATTCTTCCGTGTCTTATCTACGTATGCTGATTCTGCTGACATTACGTAGATAGAGTCTAACCGTCGTCCTTTCATTATTGGTGTACCTGAAGGTTTAAGATTTTGGTATACTTTAACATCTTCAGGGCCGAACACCACGTAGTTGCCTGATGCTGTCAGTTGGGATACTGATAGCAAATTTTTCCTCATCCCTGGCACGTGGTAAACATTTTGTAGTTGAACTTGATGTGGACTGAAGCGCGGTACAATTACCGAATTACCGATGTGTGCGATCGGTAATTTTGAGTTGTTGGCGGTTACCACTACTCGATCTCCTTTGTACTCGTACATGCTAGATAGCTTCTCTTTATCGCCGGTCATGTGGTTGGAACATCCTGAATCGACGATCCAATCTTCACTATAGTTCACCACTCCTGGATTAGATACTGCAGCGAGTGCTGATTCTTCTTCTTTAATGTCAATGTCTACTTCTTCTTCAGTGTAATCGTGCTCTGTCACTGCAAAAGATGCTTGAAAGTCCCACTCTTCTTCACTACTATCTTGATGAGCTTTGGATGTCACCAAGTTTCCTTCAGCAGACTTCTTCTTTGACCAGCAATCTCTTGCAAAGTGACCCTTCTTGCCGCAGTTGAAGCATTCATTATTTCGACGCCTATCTCCTCTGGATAGCTCATCTCTCTCTTTGTTAGGTTGAGCTCCCCCTGTTCTAGAGCTCCTCTCTTGTGGCTTCCATGCTCTACCTCCATCATTTTTTATTTTTGCAAAATTCTTCCCTCTATATTTTCCTTTACTCTTATTGTTGAAGAGTGCCTCCTCTTCATTCTTTAAAGTGACCCCAGCAATTTGTTTTGCTAAACTCTCTTGGCTAGCTAATATATTTTCTAGTTCCAAGAGAGAAGGTTGGGTTTGCCAACCTTGGACCGCAGTGATAAAAGATTTATATTCAGGCCTTAAACCATGAACTATTAATCTTCTCATCCTTGTCTCAGTAATTTTATTTTCAGGGTCTAAAAGTGAAATTTCACGGGACAAATTTTTTATTTTCATAAAATACTGACTAACTGACATACCTTCTTGTTTAGTGCTGATCAACTCACTTTCTAATAGTTGGAGGCGAGCATCGTTGGTTTTTGCGAAGAGAGAGGCAAAGGCATCCCATGCCGCTTTGGGTGTTTCTGCATCCTCGATGTGCTCTAACAACTCATCCTCTATGGTTGTTTTGAGCACATACATGGCCTTCCCCGCTTTGATCCGCCACTTCCTAAGTGCTTCGGCATTTTCACTTGGAGGTGGTGTAGTATCACTACCACCAACAACCTCCCACAAATCTTGTCCTTCCAAATAGGACCTGATACGGGTTTGCCAATTTTTGTAGTTGTTGTTGTTGAGCTTTGTGAGTCCTCCAGTTGTACTCCCAAGATCCGCCATCGTGATTGGTCCCTGACCAGATAGCTTCACAGTCCCAGACTGTACGCGATCACGATATTTCTAGTAGCGCCACAAAAGAACGATCCCGGATCGTCCCGCTCTGATACCAAATTGTTGAGTATGGTGGGCACTTGGATACTATCAAGAAGACACTATTTTATTAATAGTAAATATCTTACAAATGGTGGAGTACACAACTTACAACACTACACTCTCAAACACTCAATATACCCTCACAAATACTTATTTGTACTAGCTAATTACTTCACTCACTTGCTAGCACTCATCACTCACTTACTCACTCACTCACTCACTAACTTTGCTCACTTCACTTGCTTGGTTACAAAATGGAGACTAGCACCCTATTTATAGTAGTCTTAAGTAGGTTAGAGAAATATCTAGAAAGTAGACATCTAAAAATATCTAATAATAAAATATTATATAGTAGAGAAATATCTAGATATTAAAAAGTGAGAAATATCTAGAGATAAAGATGAGAGAAGAGTGGAGAAATTTCTAGAGAGAGAAGGGGGAAGAGAATTCTAGAGAAGAAAAGAGGATTCTAGAGACTTGTTAACAGTTGGTGGTGACTTTCAACAAGGGACAGATTAGACTTTTTTATCCTCATATAACAATATGGAAAGGCTTCTTGAAGTGACATAAGACTGATGGAAATATAAATGTTTCAGATCAGATATAGGCCCAATGCTCCACTTGTTCTTCGAGGGATCAGTTGCACGTTAGAAGGAGGGCACAAGATTGGGATTGTTGGTAGAACAGGCAGCGGGAAGACAACTTTGATTAGTGCTTTGTTTCGTCTGGTGGAGCCTACAGAAGGTAAAATCATCATAGATGGCCTTGATATCTCCAAGATTGGACTTCATGATCTGCGTTCACATTTTGGAATCATTCCTCAAGATCCCACTCTTTTTCACGGATCTGTAAGATACAATTTGGATCCCCTATCACATCATACTGATCAGGAATTATGGGAGGTAAGGTTTCTGTTCATACATGTTCTTTCTTGTTGTTATTTCATATTTGTTAACATAATATGTAATGCTGCTACTTCACAAGCTACCAGCTTAAATGCTCTGATGTTTCAAGCTGTGCTTTGATAAGCTTAATAAGTTAATATTGATGGCTTTCAATTTACTCATGGCTTTTAACTAAATACTACATGCTTCTCCTACGTTTCGTAAAGGTACTCGAGAAATGTCAGCTTCGAGATGCTGTCAATGAAAAAGAAGAGAGTTTGGATTCACTAGGTAATATTTTTAACCATGTAGGGCTGGATAGGTTCAGTCTGACCGGATATTCAGTAATATTGGGTTTTGAGCATTTTTGGTATCAACAATGACCCATTCTCATTGTCATCTGATCGGATCTGGATCAATGTAATTGATTCTGATCCGCATTTTGACAGACTTTATCTGTGGTGTCTTTACCTTTGAAAACAAACAATCTGTGGTGTCTTTTATTTGGATTAGAAATAGTTAATAACACATTTTTTGCTTTTACAGTTGTAGAAGATGGATCAAATTGGAGCATGGGACAAAGACAATTATTTGCTTTAGGGCGTGCTTTATTGAGGAAAATTCGGATATTGGTGCTGGATGAAGCTACGGCATCAATCGACAATGCAACGGATATGATTCTTCAGAAAACAATAAGGAGTGAGTTCGCAAACTGCACTGTGATCACAGTAGCCCACAGGATACCGACCGTGATGGACTCCACAATGGTGCTTGGCATTAGCGATGGTGAGTTTCATACCATTAAGACTTTAGTTAATTAACCCCATGAAAAGTGCAGCTTGAATGAATCTTATTTGGCCATCAATTCAACTCTATTTAGGCATTTACCAACTAATCTTTAACTAACTTCTTTCTGATGCTCAACCCTTCAGTTGATTCAGTTTTCGGTTGATTAGTTGATCTGTCTTTATACAACTTTCTTTTCTTACTATAGATTATTCCTACACTCTTCGTCTTCTCTCTTCGTCTTTCCCTTTCTTTGAGAGTACTACACAACAAACACTTTCATCGGAGAGATCATTTGCCAAGATTGTTACAAGTCTCTGTGGGGCGCACATAGAAATGACTCGAGGATCGATTTTTTCTGAAGATTATCTCCTTATAATGTATATCAACTTCACAAAAACTAATATTGTTATAAATCTTTTAACCTCACCAAAAGTGGTTGAGAACCACAATTAAAATGGATGGCATAGAAAACTTTAAAACTTCAACCAATTTCTTATGGGGGTTAAAAAGTTTCAAAGCTAAGTGATTTTTTTTTGAAATGATCTACATTGTGAGGAGACCATCTTCACAAAAGAAAAAAGAAAGGAAGAACAAGTCCTTCGATCATCTCCGTGTGGGGCCTATGGAATCTTCTAACAGTCTTGGTAATAGATTCCTATTCTTATATATATGAATCTCACTAGATTTCACTTCACTACTTCCTCAAAACCTTCAAAAATTCAATGTCTGTTTTATTTGATAGGAAAACTGGTGGAATTCGACAAGCCAACAGAGTTGATGAAGAGGGAAGGGTCATTGTTCAGGCAGCTCGTCAATGAATACTGGTCTCACACTGCCAACACCAATATCCACGCCGGTGATTTACTGTGAACGTTGCTAATTTTTTTATCACTAGTAAGTCTTTCGATGTCGCAGGCCGGCCCTTCACCTAAAAAAAGGGTTTCTTAGACATAGACCTCTACTTCTTTATGGTTAACTTGACTTGCCTTCTCTAACTTCCTTAAAAATATTAACTCTGAACCGTGTTTAAAACTCGTTGACCAACAGAAAATGTGACCTAGTCATAAACAGTTTTCGAAAAAAAATAGACAAAATTTCCCTTGTTTTATTTTTTCTTTTGAAACTGACAGAAGGTACCATTTATGCAAGGCAATATGTTTCTGTTAGTCAATGGTTGTTGACCATGGTCCAGAGTGATATGTTTGATATATTAAGAAAGTATGGGGCATTTTCAGATTGACCATAAAACACAGGGATGTCTAAGAACTCATAAGGGAAAAGAAGAAAAACAATAGTTTGATGCAGTTTCTCCTAGTGGTGTATTTTGTTGGTCGCCTCTTATAGACGACACAGTGAAATGTAAGAAAATCACAAAACCGTGTATTGAGTGTTTTTGCTGGAGCGGATAATTTATTTTGGGTGATGTTAATAGAGGATTTGATTTGGATGGGGGGTGGCATGGATGGGGAGTAGATCAAATTCTCTAAAATAGATGGGGTAGCTCGACTGGTTCGACAATGGGTTTGCTCCCCATAGGTCACCAGCTCGAATCCCCTCAAGGCCACTGGGGGGATTCTTAGGCGGCCGCTTCCTCCACAGGGCCCTGTGGATTAGTCGAGGTGCGCGCTAGCTGGCCCAGACACCAAGGATATCAAAAAAAAAAAATCTCTAAAATAGATGGGGAGGATTTGGTTTTACTAAAGAGATGTTTCTCTCTACATGGCTTGGTATCTCAAATCCTCACCAAATACATTTTTAGATGATTGAGACTATTAATGGTGTTTATTTGACCCAATCCTCCTCTCTTAAGTGGTTTAGATAGAGAAAGTGATTTAGAGAGAAAGTGGGGTTTGGTTAGAACAACCCTCCACCACCCCTAGTAAAAATAAGTAAAAATGTGTTTTAAGTTGGATGGGAAAGTTTGGGCTCAAAGCCCATTTTATCATGTCATCTCCCATCCAATTTGAATCCTCTATTAACATCACTTTTTATATTTTATATTAGCCCCCATATCCCGTGCAAGGCACGGGGGCTTCTTTTGAAAAAAAAAATTTGAATTTTTTTCTTAGATAATTAGAAAATTTAGTTGTTTTAGAATTTGAATTTATGTTTATAATGTAGATTTTTTTTAACCCACACCTAAGAGAAAGGGTTTTGTTAACCCAATACTAGATAATAGATTGGGCTATATGTTTATAATGTAGGTTTTTTTAACCCACACTTAAGAGAGAGGGTTTTCTTAACCCAAGGGTTCTCCTATAGTATGTTAGAATAGATTTGTATTTTTATTATGATGGAGCTTTTGCCCAATCACAAGTACAAAAATACAAGAGGCTCTAATAATGAAGCAGAAAGCCAGGAACACCGTCAGCAACAAGGTTAGGAATGAACAGAAATTGTCAACTCGCAGCACTGACGATGGGGAATACTCTGGATGGTGCAGAATAATTCTATTTGAACAAATTTAGTTGAAAAATTAGGAATTGATCAATTTACGTGGTACTTCTTGGTTTGTCACATTTCCTTACACTCAAACATCTTTTATTTGCAAGTCAAATGAGATGACAAATAAAAGGGTGCCACGTGGCTTTGTCAACCTTATATTTATCTACAATAGTTGTCTCCGTAGCATGTTATGGCAAGGACTATGGGAAGTCTTAAATTTTGGGATTTCCCACCTCAAAGTTTAAATATGAGGTGCGGCAAGTTTCATGGCACAACCTTAGAAAATGATGCTTTGAGGTGACAGTCTCCATAGTCCTTACTCCTTACCCTTAGGGCAAGTCTAGTGGGGGTTGCTAAACTGTTTGATCAAACAATTTTGGTACACCAATGGAGTCCCTTAATATGTTAAAATGGATCCCTTTCCACTAGAATGGGGATCCTTAGTGGAGAGCTGAACGGATGAGCGCCACGCTAAAAGAATGAGCGTGGAGCTGAATGGTTGAGTGACAAGTTTTTTTTTTTTTTTTTTCTTACAAATTATAGGAAACACTTTTATAAGAACAAAGAGATAAGGGNTTTTTTTTTTTTTTTATTCTTACAAATTAGGAAACACTTTTATAAGAACAAAGAGATAAGGGTTTCTCTTTCATCTAGGGCTTTCTCCGATCTTCCTTAATTTCTAGGGTTTCTTCTATTATCTGTAAATTTTGAGGTTGTCATAACATTTTTTTTTTCTGTAATTTGAAGGGTCCAATCTCTATAATTTCTAGGAAAATTATATGTGTGTTAGTTATTATGTTTCTTCTTGATAATTACAGTTTGATTTTATTAATTTTTAGGGTTTGTTCTAAAAAACTTTTAGGGTTTCTTCATTAATGATCATGTTAACTTCTGTTCCAAATTCAATTGGATTATGTTTTGAAAATTTTATTAAAAGTACAAATTGGGCATAATTTCTGGTATCAAATTTGTCATTTTATTGGATTGCATCAAATTTGTTGCTAAAAATGGATTCTGGTATAAAAGCTGAAGAAAGTTCGTGTCTGAAGTTGCCCTATTTTTAGCCAAGTCATTGTTTTAGTCGGCTCAAAAAATCAATAGAAAGACAAGTGGCGTTGTTTTCACTGCTCAAAAAATATAAAAAAGACGGTCAGGATAGAGCGATCATTATTGGGTGTTATAAGGGAGACTATATAACTGGACTCATATTCAATTTGCAAATAAAGACTTATGCGATGTATGCCCTCGGGCCAAGTAGACTTGTCTGCCTTTTCTAATTAATAAAAGTCGTAGTAGTAGTATTTTTGAATTAGTTCATGCTGATATCTGGGGTCCATTTACATTTGTTTCAACCTCTGGTTCCCGTTATTATTTATTTATTAACTTTAGTAGATGACTGTTTTTGTTGCACTTGGATTTATTTAATGCCTTGCAAATCTGATACACTTACACCATTTTTTAAATTTCGTCATTAATCAATTTCATCAGAAAATCAAGGCCATTCATTCTGGAGATGGTGCCATTCTCATTTCCTAGTTACAAAAATTTTAATTTGGTAATGGTTCTGAATTCCTCACTACAAAACTACAAACCTGGTTTTCTAACCATGGGATTTTACATCAGCGTAGCTATGTTAGCAGTCCTCAACAATATGGAGTTGTTAAGCGCAAACATCGTCATCTACTTGATGTTTCTCGTGCTTTACGACTACAATACCTCTTTCTTTTTGGGGAGAGTGTGTCCTCCCAATGCCATATTTAATTAATAAAATGCACAACAAATCACCACATGAAATTTTTTGGGTTAATTTAGCTTACCCCCTCAAAAATAATGGTGTTTTGAACATACCCCCCCTCAAAGATCCTGTATTTAATTTACCCCCTCAAACTCACCGTTTCCGTCATTTGGACCTCCAAAGGCACATGTGTGGGTCACATGAATCTTATTATGACCAAAATACCCATCACACACTAAACATGTGACCCACTTAAAGACTTAAATTTTATAATACACAAACTACCCAATACACGTTGTCAAAGTGCCAACCCATTAAAACCACCCCTTTTTATTAGGCAACTATTAAACCACCCTCTTTTAAGTAGACAACCATTAAACCACCCTCCATCAACCCCAAACCACTATTTATTCCTAAAACCACCGTCCCTCAAAACCACCCATTTCGTCCCTATTAACCCTAAAACCCCTACACCAGTTTTCTTAGGTCCATAACCAACTTCGAAATTCATAAAATTGAAAAAAAAACAAAAACCATTTCCTTCACACATCCTGTGAACACAAACAAAACAATCAAGGTGATTAAGAAATACTTTCCAACAGAACCCACCGGTGAAACTTCCAGCAACTATCATTGTTGGTCTTACTAGCCAAGCTCTAATGGTCGGATCCCCCAAACAAACAAGGGTCACCATCATCAACAGACCATAAGACCCATCAGTTGCAAAAGGTTAAGAGAATTTGGATCCGAGCCCAAACCTCTCACTTCTCCGATTAGGATTTTAGATCCAAAATCTAAAAAATCAAACAACAAATTTAAGAAAGAGAAAGGGACAAGCGTTCGTGTAATTTAAGGAATCGATATTCCAAATGATGGGCCAACGAGATTTGATTTATATGTGGCAAAACCTCATGGAGGAGATCATGTGGGTCCAGATTTGGGTGAATTTGCAGGGAATATAGTGGATCTTGCTCGCATTCATGTTGGAAGAACTCCTCCTAAAAGGTGTGTAGAACTTGGGATTACTAGTTTGTTGAAGGAAATTAGGGCTCATAATTCCGATAAGGTGGTCGTAACTTTGTTGCCACAATTAGAAGTGATTGTCGGAGGTGTACCTATTGATATCGGTCCTAGTTCCTAGTTGATTGGTCTTCTTATTAATTAAGAATCACATCTGTGTTTTGTTTTACTAGTATTGGGTAAGAGAGAAGAGATGGTGGTTTTGAGTTGATGGTGGTTTTGGGTTTAAAAATAGGGTTATTTAATGGTTTTAAATTTGAGTCTTTAAAGGAGTCACGTGTTTAGTGCAATGGGTATTTTGGTCATAATAAGATTCGTGTAACCCACACGTATGCCTTTGGACGGCCAAATGACGGAACCGTAAGTTTAAGGGGGTAAGTTAAATATGGGATCTTTGAGGGGGGTATGTTCAAAACAGCATTATTTCTGAGGGGGTAAGCTAAATTAATCCAAATTTTTTATAGTTCTCTTCCAGATTATTCCACTCTACTTGGCCTTTGGATGCCTATGTTTTGCTCGTAACACCAAAATCAAAAATAAATTTGATGTTCGTGTTCATCCAAAAATTTTTGTTAAGTATTCGTATAGCCATAAAGGTTATCAGGTTTATGACGTTTATGACTTTTGAGACTAAATAAATTTACACCTCTCGTAATGTTACTTTCAATGAGATGTGATTCCCTTTTTAAGATGTGAGTGTTTCCTCCTCACCACCTCACCCTTCTCTCTCCATCCCTAATGATGGTACTTTTTATCATCTTTGTGATTGTCCAATTGACTCTTGTTTAGGGCCTCTGAGATCACCTATGCACCCTATACCTCCTTCCGCTATACCTTCCCATAATAATTCTGAACCTCCCACTTTCGATTCTCCTTCTACTTTACCATCTCCTTTGGTGCTGCCACCCTCACCACCTGTGCCGCCACATTCATCCCCTGTAAAGCCAACACTGATGGAGCCACCTTCACCACCTAGGTTGTCCCCTCCTCTTCGCCCTGCGCGCGATCGTCGTCCCTAGTCATTTCAAGGATTACTATTGTAATCTAACTAACTTCCCTATTTTATTCTCCCACTCCACTTCTATGGGTGCAATATCCTATAACTGATTATCTCTGTCTATCTCATTTTTTCTCCTCTCACAAAATATTTCTTGCTAAGGTCTTGTCTACTAATGAACCATCTACCTTCACTAAAGCAACACGTTCACCACATTGGCGTGAAGTGATGGCCAAGGAGATCGATGCCCTTGAAAGCAACAACACATGGACTTTAACGCCATTGCCTCCAGATAAGACCCCTGTTGGTTGCAAATAGATTTATAAAGTTAAAAGTTCTGTTTTGATGGTACAATCGAACAATACAAGGCTCGCCTTGTTGCTAAAGGTTATAATCAGATTGAGGGACTTGACTATCATGACACATTTGGCCCAATTACTAAGTTGGTAATAGTTTGGGTCCTCATGTCACTTGCAACCATTCGTGGCTGAGATCTTAACCAGTTGGATGTTAATAATGCTTTCCTTCAAGTTGATTTATATGAAGACATTTACATGAAAATTTCTCTCGGTTTTTCCCGACAGGGGAAGACTCGCGTTTGTAAACTGAATAAATCTTTTTATGGCTTAAAACAGGCTTCTCGTCAGTTGTTTGACAAGTTCTCCTTTACATTACTTGATGAAGGTTTTCTACAATCTCATGTTGATTATTCTCTTTTCTCCTACCGAGAAGGTGCTACTTCTTTATTTGTTATTGTCTATGTTGATGATATTCTCATCACAGGCAATGATAATATTCTACCATTCTTGGTCTAAATCTCTGCTTTAACATAAATTCTCTTAAAAATTTGAGTCCTTTATAATATTTTCTTGGCATTGAAATTTTTTGTTCTTCTCGTGGATATTTTATATGTCAACACAAATAGATTTCGGATATTCTTAAAGATTCTAGTCTTATTGTAGCCCGTGTCTTATCATTACTCATCAAACAACACTTGAAGCTTCAGCCTACCGTTGGTGTTCCTTTGGTTGATCCCTCTTAATATCGTTGTCTGATTGGTCAGCTTATGTATCTCACGTTTACTCGACCAAATATTATATTTGTTGCCAAAACTTTAAGTCGGTTTATGCAAGATCCACGTTCCACACACATAGATGCTGCCAATTGTGTCCTTTGCTATCTCAAGGGCCCTATTGGCAAAGGTCTTCTTTTCTCTTCCACTAGTCGTATTCACGTTAGTGGTTTCATGGATTCGGATTAGGCTAGTTGTCCAACTACCCGTCGTTCTACAACTTGCTATTAGGGATCCTAGGTTTTAAAATTAAACTGGCAGCGGAATTAAAATTAGTTTAAAACTATTTCCTAGATCCCATATGTTTCTTAATCGCTGTTAGGAATCTTAAGAAGGTTGGAGGATTATTACCTTTGAAGCGTGATTGATGAAGACACTATTTTGAAGTTCTCTTCTTCCTGCTTCAATCCACCGGAACTGATCTTCAAAATTGTTTCTCCTTCTTCCTCAAAACTAAACCCTAGTTTTTGTATTAATAGAGGCTAGGGTTTTTTGATGCTTAGAAGTAATTAGGATTAATGGAGAGGGAGGGGATGGAGCCAACGATTTTTGCTAGGGGTGGTCTTTGCAAAAATCGTCCCTCCCTTATGTATATATAAGGGAGCCATCCTAATCCTAATTCAACTCCTAATTAGATTTAAACTGGGTCCCACTAAAATCTAGCTAATTAATTTAGTTTCCTAATCCTTTTATAACTCTTATAAAATTAGGAACTAAAATAATAATTACAAGTTGGTCCACCAAGGACTTGTAATTGAACCCTCTAGATTTAGTGGAATTAATATAAAACCCTCCTACTACTTAATTTGTAAATATTTCCTCTGCCATTTCTGATATTCTTAAAAACCCTCTGGTTTTGTAACATTTACAAGTCAGCACCATTAGGGTGATTACTTATTTACCCTTAACTATCAAATGCATTAATACAATATTTATTCTAATAATCTTCTAAACATTTTAGAAGGTCACTGACCAGTTTAGAATAATATTACTTGCATTGACTTAAGTGAATATCTCTGAAGTAGATTCCATGTTGAATATTATAATCCTACTATGAAATCACAATTATCCATTTTGCTCAGAATATTGGATCACGTTTTCATCGATTGACCTCACTGTTTGCAAAACAAAATAACTATAACCTACATATAGGGTATATACATATTCTCAGGATTAAGAACTTTTACCTAAAATTGTGTAAAAATACTTTAAATATGATGACATAAAATATAAAGTATTTTTCGACGATCCGGTTCAATGTATTCGAAATTCATCAATATACAAGTCTAGAAGTCTCTACTTCTGTGATGGAGATACATCACATCACTTACGTGATTGACTTTAGTATATTATAGTAACGAGTAGTTATCTAGACTACGAACAAAATATTCACCAATGAATTATATCTCTCTCCATATATAACACTTATATATGAATAATTCATCGAAAATAATAATCTCACCATGCATGTTAAATATGATAAATTAAATTAATGATAAACCAAGTAACCATAGATGTCAAACCTATTATTTTTTAGGGCATAACCCCAACAGCTATCACGCAATATACTTGGTAATAACCCGATATCTTGGAAGTCTAAGAAGCAACCTACCGTTACTCGTTCTTTTGCTGGAGCTGAGTATCATACTTTAGCTGCTCTTTCTTGTGAGCTGTAGTGGTTGAAGTATCTATTAAATGATCTTGGTATTCCTCATCTGGAACTGATGTCCATCTTTTGTGATAGCCGAGCTGCAATTCACATCGCTGAAAATCTAGGCTTTTATGAGCTTTCGAAGCATATATAGATCGATTGTCATTTTGTTCGTGAAAAGATCCAATCAAAGCTCATTTTATCCAGTTACGACTATACGATGGATAAACTAGAATACATTTCTACGAAACCACTGGGTGTCGATTAATTTCATCGCAATGTTCGCAAGTTGCGCATTGTTGATATTTTACCGGCTCCAACTTGAGGGGGGTGTTGTTAGAATTACTTGGACCGACTCCAATATATGGACATGCACCGACTCAAATATATGTGAGATATTCTCTCCTTAATTTTAGTTTCTTGTATAAAATTAGGTTATTTCTTTTCTTTGTATTCTTGTACAACAAGTATCTTGTACCTTGTGACCCTATAAATAAGAGTAGATCACTTCATTCTCTTTTTATTCAGAGAAGATAAAAAAAACTCTTTCATTCTACAATTTAACATTTAGTTTAGTTCTTATTTGCCTTCTTTTTCTCATCCTCAAGTTCTTCCTTAAAAAGTTACAATTTTTTTTCTTTTTCTTCTCCTTAATTAATTTGTTTTTTCTTCTTTTCTTCCTATTTTCCACTCCATTATGGTCGAACAAACCAATATAGATACATAGTTGATTATTTTTTTCCCTACATCTAAATTTTAAAATAAGATATAATACATTATTTATTATTTTTGCTGAAATTGACTAAAACTGGGAGGGTAAGTCATTATGGGGGAGGGGACTATGTAGTTGTCACTGTTATTACGTACGTATACTGTACAACCGGAGTACTAATAAATAATTAGTTTAAATATATATCACTGCTGTAAACACAGTGAAAACGCAACAGTACTAAACTGTTTAAAAAATCAGTACAAAACTGATATATATATATATANTACATTTTGAATTTCACATAATTTGTGTTGTCCCTTTGAACCTAGATCTTGGGATCTCCAGTCAACTAGGTTGGGTTTCCATTATGAAAATTCTTAGATTATAGGCATTAAACCCATTCCCCTCGACTCGCCTAACTTGGGGATCAGCCCTTTGCCGAGTCCTTGCGGATCCCGATCCCGACTACTTAGGCTAAAGTGGAACCAAAATGATTGCATCATTTTTTAGTAATCGTTGCTTCATCTCCTGTAATGCAACCACTGATTTGCTTGCGTTGTTTCTGGGTTTGTGTTGATTTATCTCGTATAGTGCAACCATTTTAATTGGTTGCATTTTTTTGGGGGTTTAGCAGTAGTGAGGTGGTGGTAGTGATGATGGTGAGTTGGTGGTGTTTGTTGTTTTATCTGCTAAGGTGCAACCAAAATGGTTGCATTATTTTTTAATTAATTATTACTTCATCTGCTGAAAGCAAACATTTTGGTTGTGTTGTTTCTGGGTTTGTGTTATTTTATCTCTAGTAGTGCAACCATTTTAGTTGCATTTTTTTTGTGTTTGGCAGAAATAAAGCGTGGTGGTGGTGGTGGCGAGGTGGTGTGAGTGGCAGTGGTGAAGTAGTAGTAAACAAACGTTTGATAGTTCCTACGGAATTAGAAAAAGATGGCGAAAGGGCAAAATTGGTAAACAAAAAAAAAATAATAAAAAAGTCAATTAGTAATTAAGCTTCCTATGATACAAATCCAAAAATTACATTATTTTCCAACAAATTCTTTGTCCCCACAAAATCCCTCCCTAAAATTCTTCATCCAAACAAACTATAAGTTAAATGTCAAATTTAATTTTTACATAAAATTTAATGAGGTGACTCGACTTTTAACCAAAAAAAAAAGATATGTTGGCCTTCCGGCCAATTTTTCATTTTTTCTTTTATTTTATTATTATGGGTATAGTTAAGTTTATATATATATCCACAAGAGATCATGTATCTTCATATTAAAATATAAAATAAAAAATAATAATAATAATAATAAAAGAAGAGAGATGAAAAAAAAAAAAAAAAAACTTGTATAATTTTTAAATTAAACATGTGAGCGTCAAGATAGTGAAGGTAGGTGAAGAGAAACGTCACTAAACTAAAATGTCAATGGAATAAATGTTGGAGGTGGGACTTGGAGAGATTAATAATTTTATTTTTGTATGAAGCCAGCTAGCTAGCTGATTAATAAAGCTTGCAGGAACAGGATGATTGCAATTTGCAAATATTGGAGATCGATCATTCTTGCCTATTCTCTCTGAGAACAATTTGACATAAATTTCTGCAATTCTGCAGGTTGATATTATATCTCAACAATAAGAACTCCTCGATCTCCTACAATATATGTAGTTCTGAGATATCAACTTTTTTTTTTTTCTCTCTCTCTCTCTCAATTCTCGTAGTACTATCTTCTTCTTTCTTCTAGAAACTTACTTCTCTTTCCTCGAGATCCGTAAAGAATGAGATCATTGTGATCGGCGCCATTAATATGTAGAGCTAATTAAGAACTAGCTAGCTAGCTTGCTAGCGTCTTCTCCATTAAAGCTGGTGTACATACGCAGGTATGTTCGTCTACTTATTTTCATCAATCATTTGTTCAAAGTGAAATATTACTTAGCAGTGGACCAGTGGTCGATCATGGCACAAAATGGCATGGTACATGATCCTCCTGCAGGCACAATGGCAAGCCATCAAGTCATGGCTCAAAGGGCATTAAATCGTCTTTAAATTGTAGTATCACAATATTTGTTTTCTCTACAAGAAAATTAAGCAAACTAGATTCTATTATACATCGTTGTTTATACATTACTTGTGAGGGGTCAACATGAAGTATCTAAGGGATGATCATCCTCACAAAGTATTAGCACACTTTAAAACTTGTAACTCTATCATTTGGTGATTAAAATCACTGAAAATCAACCGTGATTGAGCTAACTATTTATTTTACCGTTGATTTCACTCAATGGATGATGTGGTTACAAGTTTTAAAATGAGCTAATTTTTTGTGAAGGTGATCTACATGATGAGAATAATATAATAAATTAAAATCAGGCATTGAATCATCGGATAATGGCCAAAACCTCCAAAATTTAAAATTTTCAATCCAAAAGTTCCATGAACATTTCATAATAGCCAAAACCCCTAAATCTCCCAATTTAATTTTTTAGACTTTTTTGCCCTTATTAGATAAGCGAGCTTCTTCTTTTAAAAGTCTTATATTTTCTGTTATAAAATATTATAAAGCCTTAAATTAGGGTAATAAACTAGAGCTTTCCTAATTTTTCTCCAAAAACATATTCTATCTAGATCTTTCTTGAATTTTTTTCATAAATTATTTTTTTCACAAACCAAATCTAGATTTTATTCTAAAAGAATCAAACAATACACTGAAAATTGTCTTTTATGAGGAAGATGCCCTCAAAATAACTTTGCACAATAAAATTGAAACAATGAAGCTTTATGTACATCAAAATAATGTGCAAAAATTGAAAAACATAAAAAAAAATAAAGTTGCGTGCATAAGCAAAAAAATTATTTTGCATAAGAAATAAAATATCAACCACAAATATGGTGAGTAAAAAATTTGGCACATGGTCTTCTATATTGCGTTAGACATCCAGTGTTGAAATGTAAGTTAATAGATTTACGTAAAGTGTTTAAAATTAGCAAATTATGTCACGTACAACATTATAAGCTAAAAATGGCATAAGTCTGAATTATGTAAAAATAAAATTGCATATGAAAAAATATTTTTGAATTTGCACAAATAAAATTATGATTAAATCTGGAATTGAAAAATAAGAGTACTATACATATCAAAAAAAGTTTAAATTAAAAACATGCAAAAGAAACCAGTACTACGAATCAGTATAGCAGAAAAGATTATTACTAACCTAAATTAAATTTAGAATTGAAAAAAAAAAACGAAATAAAAACACTTGTTTTGTCGAGAAATTAAAATCAATGTTCTTCGTGATGATTTTAACTCTTGAATATAATGAATCAGAAAAACTATGAAGAAGAATATATGTAGAATTTCATTGACGATAAAAATATTTAATTTTTTTAGATATTCTAGAAAAAACTACTAAAAAGAATATGATCTAAAAAGGAAACCAATAAATGAAAATAGTCAATGAATCAACATTTAAGAAATAGAATATATGAAAGATATTATCCTCTAACTAAATAAGGGTAATAAGGGAATAATAAATAAAAGATTTGCTCCACTATTTGGGCTAGTAGAGTAAACAGATATAATATTCCTAAAAAAATAGGAAACAGTAAAAAAAAATGAGAGTTTTTAGTTATTATGAAATTTTTGTGGAGTTTTTGGTATTTGGCAGCCAAAAATGGGAGTTTTGAGTAAAATTATGTTGAATCATCTCTATGTGAGCTCCACATGCCAATGTATACTCAATGTATGAATAACAATGTATACCTATATACTCACTTTTATTTTTTATAAGCAAACTTCTATTAAAATCCCAATCTCCATGGTTTTAACTCTTTTGATTTACATAATTTTGCTCAAAATTCTCATTTTTGGCCGCCAAAGACTGAAAACTCCACAATTATTTCATAATAGGCAAAACCTCATTTACCATTTCTTACTTTTTGTGGGATCATATATCAGTTTACTCCACTAGCCCAAATCATAGAGTAAATCTTTTATTTTTTATTTTCTTTTACCCTTAACTAGTTGGAGAATAATATCTTTTATAGATTGATCTATTCCTTAAATGTTGCTTAATTGACATTTCATTTTATAATTTCTTTTTTAGTTTCAAATCTTTTTTAATTTAAATATATTAATTTTGCCAAATATTTAGTTAGAGAATAATATCTTTCATAGATTCTTTACATTAAATGTTGCTTCATCGACCGATTTTATGATTTCTTTTTTTGTTTTAAATCTTTTTTAATTCAAATATATAAATCTTATGCAAAATAATTTTTTTCTTAATTAAATTAATTTTTGCTTATGCATTACAATTTTTGCAATTTGTATTGATGGACTTAAAGATCTGTGGTTTTATTTTTTATTGTGTAAAAATTGTTTTGACTCGTTTGGACATGAAATGAAGACTTATAAAGGTATATGAGCTTTAATCACTTTCATCATTAAATATGAGCTTTATTTTTTTTTGAATCCACATTAAATATGAGCTTTATTGTATACACTTCGTTTGAAGATTGTAATTTTTTTTTTGTGAATGCTGCTAAAAAATTTCACGTATCAATCATTTCGCACTGACTCTATGTTCGTTAATTTTTTTGCGCAAAACTAGACTCAATAAAAAAATAGTGTTTTTGCAAAAACTCATTTAAAACCCTAAATCACTAATCACGTATTTAAAATAGATTTATAAATCAAAAAAGAAGATACTGCATATGAAAGGGACGATTTTGAGAAATCGTACAGATCCTGTAACATGGATATTTATAAATCAAAAAAGAAGATACTGCATATGAAAGGGACGATTTTGAGAAATCGTACAGATCCTGTAACATGGATATTTATAAATCAAAAAAGAAATGATTAAAGATTAAAAAAGGCTTTTAAATTAAACTTACAGATTTCAGTGCCAAATAAGTTTTAAACTCAAAATTTTGTGCAAGTCAGTCGTCCTCTTAAAAGTCAATTTGTTTGTTTTGATCGATTTTTTCTAGCTTCAAAATTAGATTTGGTTTGAGAAGACATAATTTAGTGAGAAAATTTAGGAAAATCTAGATACAATCTAGGAAAATTTAGTCAAAAACTCCTACTTAAAACATATTTTAGGATTTAGCCCAACAAACATTTTCTTTTGGTCTAAGGCCCCTGGATAACTGACTGAAACCCTATTCGAAGAGGGTTTCAGTCTGTGTAAAAGAGGGGTTCAGTCAGTTACCCAGGAGATTTAGGCTAAAAGAAAACGTTTGTTGGGTTAAATCCTAAAATACGTTTTAAGTAGGGTTTTTGGCCAAAATCCCCTACAATCTAATTGTGGGAAAAAAAATTTAGGAAATAGCTCTAGTTTATTACCATAATTTAAGGCTTCATAATATCATATAACCAAATATTGGATCTGTTTAAAATAAGTATCTCCCTTAACTATTAAGGGCCAAAATGTCTATAAATCTAATATTAGAGATTTTGAGGGTTTTGACTATTATGAAAAATTCATGGAATTTTTGGACACAAATTTCTAAATTTTGGAGGTTTTGACTTTTGACTGTTTAATTTATTCCCCATATTTAGGTACAGTTATCTCTAGTTATATAAGCCTCGATTTAATATGAAACATGTTAGAATGAAACTTCAAAGATTTCCATACTTTTCTTTTTCAACCATCATACATGTTAGTATGAAACTTCAAGTCGTATGTTAGTGTGAGGTATGAAACAAAAAAAATAAAAAAATAAAAAAGTATGAAATAGTCGCAATGGATAAGAGGATCAGTTCAGATGTGGACTCAGGTGAGTAAAGTTAGTTGTATATGCTAGTATTTTTTTACAGGGTGCTATTAAAGAAGTTCTGTAAAATATTGGGGGTGGATAGGATATGGGGTGGATAAAATACTTCAAAATAGTTGGGGGATGGACAAATTCTTACTAGGGGATAGTTATCAAAAATTTGTTTGGTATTTTTCCACCCAACCCTAACAATCCCAAACCTAACCCTAAAAATCCCAAACATCAACCACTCCAAAACAACAATCGACTTCACCCTTCTCCCTAACGTCTTTCTCTCTTATTTCTCCCTCACGTTTCTCTTTCCAAACTTCTCTCCTCCATTGCTCAAACTCCATAATCAACTAAGAATGGTTGAGTGTAGGAAATTTCTTTAAAACTCTACCACTGGTAGTTGAGTTTTAAACTCGACCACTGCTGGTTGAGTTTGGATAGTAATTTCAACCATTGATGGTTGAGTTTTTCATCCCTATATGAACGAATTAAGTACGAAAATGAAGAATTTTGATCTGAAAAAAACGTTTGAAATAAAAAAAATAAGCTTATGAATCAGATGTATTACCTCATTACTATTTGATTGATAGACTTTCATTGGATTTGAAGAACTCAAACCCTCACCAAAGGAATATTTAAATTTTTGGGATTCCATTAATGGTGAACACCGTGAACTTTACTTCAACTCATCTTCCTCCATCAATGGTGTTCCTTCTTGAACTTCTTCATCCTTCATAGAGTTTTCGGCCAATAACAACTTCGATCGTTGGTGGTTGAATAGTTTAAGAGAGGTTTTAAAGAGAGAAAGTGATTGGAGAGAGAAGTAGTTTTTTTTAGAGAAAGAGAGAACGTGTTGGAGAGAGAAAGGGGGTTAGAGGTGGTAGTTTAATTTACACCCACACCACCCCCTTAGTAAAAAGAAGAAAAATATTAGAAATGAGATTTTGGGTTAAAAGTCCATTTAACTTGTCCACCTCCCAATATTTTAAAAAACTCCTTTAACAGCACCTTTTTTACTTATTAAGCAACTGGCCGATTAAGGCAGCCTCCCTACAATAAATATTTTACTTGGGCAACCAAAGCTTAATACCCTTGGCAACTAGGTTTTTTTTAATTTTTTATTATTTATTTATTTCTTTTTTTCCTCATCGAAAGTGATGGGGAGAGCAAGAGAGTCACGTAAACACAGCTAGGCTCTCTTCTTCTTCTCCTCCTCCTCCTCTTTTTTTTGATGATGGGTTTATTGTTCAATTAGAAGTACGAACGTGGTGTAAAAGAGAAATCGTATGTCACTAGCAGGCAGAGAATACAACCTAATAACCAAAGAAAAGAAGCGAACTACCAACTTGCAAGCACATATCATCAACATCATAAATTATATATATAAAGAGAGAAAGCACTCGAACGCTCCTACTAACTAGATTCTGCACAGTCTTCTAACATTTTCTAAATCTATTCGATGCAAATGAGATTTGAATTCATGTTTTTGCAATCAACATTAACATAGCCAGTTTGTTGTACCGGAGCAAAAATCAAAGATGGGCTGTGGGATTTATATTTGAAGACTTTTTTTTCCCCTGCAGGCCATGGTTGCTAAAGCTGAACCTATGTGCCTATAAAATTTTCCTAATTAAAACACGTATTAATTGAGGTTGGAACCAATAAAATCTAGAAAGGATGTAAAATGAATAATGTGCCCTCACTTCTCTTCTTTTACTTTTCTTCTCTGAATTTTATCGGTGACACGTCAACGAATGAGAAATTCGAGGTGACTGTAGAAGCGCTCATTGGGTTCACCTGAATCACATCACTTTTTCTTGGAAGGGGGATTTTTTTATTTAGGCCACCCTCCAAAACCCATACTTTTGCTTGGGGTCGTCCTCCAAAATACTGGGGGACACCAACCAATCAACCATAAACAGACGGAAGGATACGAGACGGGTGTGAGAGAGCAGAGATGTAGAGAAAGAGAGTGTTGGTGCCCCAATAAGATTTCCGTTACTCACACCCAAATTTCTTCTTTCTCTCTGCATTTTCTTTTCTCCACTGCTCAACTCTTGTCTTCTCTCTCGGTGGAGTGCAACTGTGCAAGCAAAGAAGGGAAAGAGTTTGATTCAACTATAGTAATGGAAGGGTTGTTCACAGTTGAAGGGTTTATTCCTCGGCCGGGGGTGACGGTGGAAGGTGAAGCGGCGGCGACTGTAAAGGCGTTGTTGAAGATGTCTGTGCACGGAGATGACGGAGAAGTTGACGAAGATGGCGGAGTTCGACTTCGAAAGTGGCGTATCAGGTTCCATAGTCTCTCCTCCTTCTATTTATTTCTTCTTCTTTGGTGATGATAATGCAGTGGAAGAGATTTTAAGAAAGAGAAATTATGAACCGAGAAGTAGAGAGAGAAAATGTAGAATTAGAATAATTTGGAGGAGATTGTAACTTTAATAATCTTTCACTCATAACTCATAATCTGCCCTCTACAGGTCTCTTTAAATAGAGAGAGAAACAATTGTACAACTTCTAATTCTGTTCACCTCTAAAACATATCATCTCCATTTTGAATGAAAAGGACTAGAATTTTGCTTGCTTGATGATTTTATTACAGTACCAAAGGACACAAATTTACCAGACCTTAATCATTTGTCTTGAAAACATGAACAAATAATTTAAATGTAGATGATCTATTACTCTCACATGTAATTAATTAGCTACAACTGGATTTGGTTTCAATGTTGCTGGTTAGTTCCTTAAAATTTAAAGCTTCTTCTGTTATATGTCAATGCAGAATTTGTAAAACAATAGAGGAATCATGGTGGAGACTTTGTACACTGTCTTTTGTGGGAAATCTGATTGTTTGTCTACAACTGGAAAAGAATCCAGTTCTGGTTTTGCTACTTCTTGCTATTTTGGCTACCCATCTTTGTGTATCAACCATGTTTTGGTCATTTCTGTTGATATCTTGGTCTTCTTTATACTCTCATTGAACTTCATTAACATGCGATCTTCGAGAAGAGTTTATATTCCCACACAATTCCAAGGCTTTTCACCGTTGCAGATATTTTCTGCTATTTTCAATGGTGGGATGGGATTGTTTTACATGGGTTTTGGTATTTGGATCCTTGAAGAGAATATAAGAAATTTTCAGACTCTTTTACCTTTGCATTCGTGGATAGTGGTGTTGATCCATGGATGCACATGGATGTTGTTGGGTTTAGCTGTGAGCTTGAAGGGAAGAACACTTCAGCAAACAGTTTCGAGGATCTGTTTAGTACTTGCTTGTATGCTTGCAGGAGTATGCTGCACTTCATCTCTTTTGGTTCTTATTGTTGAAAAAGAAGCATCCATTGAGATTATTTTAGGCATTTTGATGTTGCCAGGACTGATCCTATTGCTGTTATGTGTTCTTAAGGGATACAAAAAAGCGGAAATTGACCAGACAATTAATTCAAGCCTTTATACAGCATTGAATTATAAAGACACTGGCAACCGTGAAATTGATTCTGATGAATATGTAACTCCTTTTTCCAAAGCTGGATTTCTTAGTAGAATGTCATTTTGGTGGATAAATCCTTTAATGAAGATGGGTAAGGTGAAGATCCTTCAGGATGATGATATTCCTTGGGTGCGTAAGGTAGATCGTGCAGAATCCTGTTACTTGTTGTTCATGGAGAAACTGGACAAACAAAAACAAACAAGACAATCTAGTCCAGCTTCAATTTTGTGGACCATAGTTTTTTGTCACTGGAAGGAGATTTCAGTTTCTGGGTTTTTCGGATTATTTACAGTAATCGCTGTATGTGCTGGTCCTTTACTTCTTAATGCCTTCATTGAGCTTGCCGAAGGGAAAGAGGCTTTCATAAATGAGGGTTACATATTGTCCGGAGGTCTCTTTCTCGCTAAATGCGTAGAATCTTTATCGAGGAGGCAATGGTACTTTAGGAGTAAAATGATTGGACTTCAAGTAAGGTCTTTGCTCTCTGTAGTTATTTATCAGAAACAACTGAGACTCTCAAACTCTGCGAAGATGATACATTCAGCTGGTGAGATAATGAATTATGTAATTATAGATGCTTATAGAATAGGTGAATTCCCTTATTGGTTACACCATACGTGGACGACGATTGTTCAGCTTTGCATTGCATTAGCTATTTTCTACCATTCTGTGGGACTTGCAACAATCTCAACTGTCATTTTATTAATACTCACTATGCTATGCATTACTTTGCTAGCCAAACTACAAAATAAGTATCAAACAAAGCTCATGGGGGCACAAGGTGAGAGGTTGCGGGGTACTTCAGAGGCTTTTGTGAACATGAAGGTTTTGAAGCTCTATGCATGGGAATCCCATTTCCGGAATGTTTTAGAGAAGTTGAGGAAAGAAGAATACAAATGGTTATCAGCAGTTCAGCTTCAAAAAGCTTACTACATTGTTTTGTTTTGGTCATGCCCCATATTAGTCTTGATTGTTGCTTTTGGGACGTGCTACTTCCTTGGAGTCCCTCTTCGTGCTAGTAATGTTTTTACAGTTGTAGCGACTTTACGCCTTGTTCAGGAGCCGATAAAATCATTTCCTGATGTTGTTGGAGTTACTATTCAAGCCAAAGTGGCATTGTCACGAATTGTGAACTTTCTTGGTGCACCGGAGCTGCAGAGTGGACATGTTAGGCAAAAATGCAGTAAAGAAGAACTCAAGCGTTCCATTTTTATTGAATCAGCCTATCTTTCGTGGGAAGAGAATCGTATGAAACCCACTCTAAGAAACATAAATCTGGAGGTTAAACCCGGTGAAAAAGTGGCTATATGTGGAGAGGTCGGGTCAGGTAAATCGACTCTATTAGCTGCAATTCTTGGAGAGGTTCCAACTAGTGGTGGCATAGTAAGTTCTTATTGCCAATAATCTTTTTCTTAGTTTATAGTGGGGAAGGAAAGATTTTACTGTTAAATCTTTGTGATTAATTCTTACCTTGTACTGGGATGCAAATCTAAATTAAAATAGACTGAGTTTAGCTGTATCTTGTCTTTTATTTGTATTTTGATTTTAAACATACTTGTATAGAATAATATTTGTCACAAATGACTACAAACTATGCTTAGTTGACCCTCGAGAATGATCAACATGAATAATCACTGGGTTAACTGTCTCATTGGTTTTACAGGTTCAAGTCTATGGGAAGATTGCCTATGTTTCTCAGTCCGCATGGGTTCAGACAGGAACAATACGTGATAATATTCTATTTGGTTCCACTATGGATGCAAATCGGTACCAAGAAGCACTTGAGAAATGTTCATTGACAAAGGACCTTGATATGCTGCCGTTTGGTGATCTCACTGAAATCGGAGAACGGGGGGTTACTCTAAGTGGTGGTCAAAAGCAGCGTATTCAACTTGCTCGTGCAATATATCGAGACGCGGATGTATACCTCTTGGATGACCCTTTCAGTGCAATTGATGCACAAACTGCTACAAGCCTATTTAATGTAATCAGCTTTCCATGCCTTTCATGCAATTTATGCTGTTGTGGCTCTCACAGTGAAACTCAACCTCTGTTCGCAGGAATATGTTATGGGAGCTCTATCAGGGAAGACGGTCTTACTCGTGACTCATCAAGTCGACTTCCTTCCTGCATTTGATTCTGTTTTGGTTAGTTAAAAGTTGAAGCTCCTACCATTTTCCTTACAGTTATTCTTACAAGAGGATTTTCTTTCCTAATTCTCAATTTTCATACTTAATGTTATTACTTCCAATTCTATAAATAGCTTTGAGATGATGAATTTGTTGCCACTTTATCACCAATGAACTATTTAGCATTTTCTACATGAATTGATGACACAATCACTTACAAAAGGTTACAAATTGTTAATTGAAATTCATTTTTCTTTTCTTTAGCTCGTTCTTGAAGGGAAGTTTTGATTACCTCTCCATTCACATCTTCAAAATGAAGACATCATCTCGAAGCATTTTGAAAATAACTCTTTTTTTTTTTTTTAAAGTTAATGTCAGATGGGGAAATCCTACATGCTGCTGCTTATGATCAGTTATTGGCTTGTAGTAAAGAATTTCAGGACCTTGTCAATGCACACAAAGACACTGTTGGTTCTGAAAGGCTCGATGAGATTTTTTCACCCCAAAAGTTCAAAACCTCTAAAGGAGAGATCATGAAAACCTACAATGAGAAGCAGGTGAAATCTTCACTAGGAGATCAGTTAGTTAAGCATGAAGAGAGAGAAACAGGAGATATGGGTCTGAAGCCTTATAAACAGTATCTAAATCAGAACAAGGGCTACCTGTACTTCTCCATGGCGAATCTCTCTCACCTCATATTTATAGCTGGGCAGATATTACAAAATTCTTGGATGGCTACTCATGTTCAAGACCCTAATTTCAGCAGATTGAGATTAATCTTAGTGTGCTCCGCCATTGGTTGTTGCTCAATATTATTTTTGCTCTTTCGATCTTTTTTATCCGTTCAGATGGGTCTTGAATCATCAAAATCCTTATTTTCTCAGCTAATGAGTTCTCTTTTTCATGCCCCGATGTCGTTTTATGATTCAACACCCCTTGGAAGAATATATACTCGGGTAATTAAGAGTCTCATAAGTAAAATTTAATTGTAAATTATAATTTAGAGAACCTTATCTAACTTATCATGTTTTTCTACACAGGTTTCTTCCGATCTGAGCATCATCGACCTCGATTTCCCATTCAATTTATGTTTAACCGTTTTTGCAGCCATTGTGACATACTCCAATCTCGGTGTATTGGTTGTTATTACCTGGCAGCTCTTGTTAGTTGTAATACTTATTGTTTATGTAACAATGCGTATACAGGTACTATTTTCTTTTCATTTTCTTTTTGTGTACACCATTATTTCCTTTTTGTACATATTTAAAACTGGAACGTACATATAAAAAACTACTCATTGTTTTGAAATTTTTTACAATTTTTCTTATGTTCTTAAAATCATAAAAAATAGTCATTTTTCTTGATAATAGTGTTTGAAAGTATTAACCTAAAAACTTCATTAGGACTGTCTGTTTTCGATAAAAACATTAATTATAGTCTGTTTGGACAAGGGATTTTGTGGGGACCAGGGATTTGTTGGAAAAATATATCCCTCCCTAAAATCCCTTGTCCAAACAGACTATAAAAGATGGCGGAAAAAGGTTCTTTATCTTATTGTGGGTTAAGGAAAATGATTTTTGGCTTGTCAGCCAGCCCGATACATGGCCTGATGCCTATGTGGCATCGGGGCCCACCATATTTTACATTCGAAAGTAATTTTGTGCGTCTTTCCTGAATTAAAGGCTCTGGGCCCCCTGGTATTGGTCCAAAATTCTGTAACAGGGGCAAAATAGCATTACTCATGGGTTAAATAGACTAACATATTTTTCACCTTTTTTTTTTTTTGTTTCATCCAAGAAATGAAACCATTTTTTATGTTTTCCAAACTTTGCAAAACACGGCGCCAGAGTTAAGGAAGACTTCTTGATGTTCTCTGACCTGTATCTTAGTATTCCTTCTCCTATAGATCTTTACTTCTTTTGCCTTCATCTAACTTGTAATTCAAATGACATTTGATTTTTCTGGAATAGAGATACTACTTTGCAACTGCGAAAGAGTTGATGCGGATCAATTGCACAACTAAGTCTTTGGTTGTAAACCACCTGGCTGAATCTATAGCAGGAGCCATGACAATTAGAGCTTTTGATGAAGAAGACCAGTTATTCTCCAAGTATCTATACGTCGTCGACAAGAATGCAAGTCCATTCTTTCATAATTTCACAACAAATGAATGGTTAATGCAACGTTTGAAAATATTGTGTGCCATTGTTCTCTCCTCATCAGCCCTTATCATGTCTTTGCTTCTTCCGAAAACTCTTAGCTCCGGTATGTGCAAATTATCTTTTCTTTCAACTGTTACACCTTTGCCTTTACTTGCTCCTTTCTTTAGTCTAGGAATGGGATTTCCCACTAGAGTACTCACAATGAAAAGTAAATTTTGCCTTTGCACTATGACATCATAGAAGGTTGTTGAATTACAAGCTTGGATATCTAGTTTGAACCCACTACTTCCAGTTATTAACACCACTTATTCATACACTATTTTTACACTGACCTGTGGGGCTCATATGGAGATGATCCAAGGGACGGTTTTGTATGAGGATGATCTCCAAAATGAGAAGATCATCCTCATGAAAAATCACATCTGTTTGGTACTCTTGACCCCATTAATGGTCGATTGAAACTTTATGCTTTTTTAACTATCCATATTACCGTTAATTTTGAACCAACTTTCGATAGTGAGGAGATTATACTCACAGAAAATCTGCCCTTGGATCATCTTCACGTAGGTTCCGCAGGCCCGTGTAATTAGGGAGTCGGGTGGAAGTAAAGTTTCCCTTGTCTCAATTCTAGGTCCTCCTAACTAATAACCAAAACCAATAGAATTTAAAACTCAAAAGATTTTAAAACCGTTGTATGTTATACATTAACGTACCAGTGGTTTTATAGTTGCTGGGTGTCCGCATACAAATCATAGTAAAGGGAAACCTTTACCACTTGTATGGTGGGAAATATCCCGACGACCATCAAACTAGAGCTTATAACCACATGGTTGTGTTTAGTGTTTTGAGTTTAAGGTTGAAAGTTGAGTGAATATGATTTAGGCAATAATATCACCAAACATAATAAATGAATCAGATAGATATTTGGACACATTTTGGACTGTTTTGTTAACCCCCTGTAATGCATGCCCACGTCTTTTAAGCAACTATAGGATTATTGACTGATGAACACCTTTTGTGACAAACCTACTCTATTGCAGGATTGATAGGAATGGCATTGTCATATGGACTTTCATTGAATGCATCCTTTGCTTTCTCGATTCAAAATCAATGCGTGCTTGAAAATAACATCGTTTCTATGGAAAGGCTCAATCAGTACATGCATATACCCAGTGAAGCTCCTGAAGTCATAGAAGGTAACAGACCGATATCTTGTTGGCCAACCGTTGGTAAAGTAGAGATCCACGATTTGAAGGTAAATATAACATAAGCTGGTTCTTTGTGTGTGTTAGCTGCAAGTAACAATTGTGAAAATCAACAAACTAGTTATATTTATGAACAGTGCTACTCAGCCCACCAAAATAAGTACCTACATGATGTACCTAACTACCTACTGATGTGGCAGCATCTCATCAAACACGTTCTACACAATGTCTTAAATTTGCTACTCCAAATTGCCATATCAGTAGGTACTTGGTCGGCTGAATAGCATTTTCCCATATTTATAGGAAAAGTTTTTACATTGCTAGGTGCATTAAATGCATTACAAAATATGGTTTTAAGTATTCTGATCTAAAACTGATGAGGAAGCGTGAAACTTTCAATTCATTCATAAAAGCTAGATTTTGTGGGACAAAACTCAACTTCCATCTTTTTCTCAACTGAACAATAACATAGCCTTCCCAAAGAGTGGGGCACAGCCCTTTTTATAAAATAAAAAAGAGAAGCAATAACATAATAAAAATGTTATATGTGGCTCGCATCATATTCTTTTATCTGAAAACAAAATTATTGAAAAAACTGGGCAAGCCCAAAAAGAAGTAAGAACAATCTAGAATAAACAATTTACAGCCAATTGGACTTTCTTCGACAGGAAAACAAAAGAGGCACCAAAATAGGGACCTAAGACCTGCTAAAGAAAATACTACATGTGCATACTTCCCAAGGATCCCTTCCCATGTAAATCGTAATTGGTAAGAGATAAACCAACAGGCCGTTTGAGTTGAAAACTAGGCAATTTTCCTACAGGATGGACTCTTTATTTCACATCGATGTTTCTAAATGTTTCCTTGTGATTAATATTTCTCTTTCAGTACTTACAATTTCCCCATTAAAACAAAGCTTGGGATGCCTTCAAACTGAAAAGAAGACCACTGTTGTTCAATAAGATCCATGAGATTATGGTCATTGAATCACATGTGCTAAAAATGGGCAGGACCCTAACCTTCCAACACAGTCAAGAAGTATGGGATGTGATCTGATGCTGGTATAGGTACACCCATGACCCACCTGAGAGGTAGGATGTTAAATACTACCCCAATTGCTAGTGATTAGAAACCGCCATTTTGCATAATGTGGGCAATCTTATAAGAACTAGGAAATAGCAACCAGCTCATTCCTTTGCATGAGACCCTCGAGACTTGTCTATCCGAGTTAATGCTGAGTGAACCGAATTAAGGCCAGTTTGGATCCATCCTTCCTCATGTCTGAGTCACATTTGGTTTCAGTATCAGGTTTCATCGGTACTGCGTACAGATTAAGATGACTTGAGACAACCAGTTTTGGTCAATTTTTAAAATTTGGTTCTAAGCAACTTTATTATTATGAAAATTACTATAGATTAATGTGTTTTAGTTCCGGTAAAAACCAAACATTACTTAAAAACTGTTTTAGGTAAAAAGGAAAAATACCCCCATTCTTTTTTTGGTAATTCAAGTTCACTTTGGATTGTATTTTGTACTTTTGATTAAAGTTCACTTTGGATTGCTAAGAGTAGAATAAGAATTAATTTTCCGGCATAATAACTTTTTTCAAATATATCATCTTTACCCTGTCTGTGAACCATTTTGTGTCTTATATGATAAACTAGGGTAGAAAGCGAATAAAATTTTCTGGCCTCACTAAAAAGTTTGAAGGTTGCTTCCCTTTTATAAATTATGGTATAGATCGATAGATATACAGTGATGGAAATATATATCTTTCAGATAAGGTATAGACCCAATGCTCCACTTGTTCTTCGAGGGATCAGTTGCACGTTTGAAGGAGGGCACAAGATTGGGATTGTTGGTCGAACAGGCAGTGGGAAGACAACATTGATCAGTGCTTTGTTTCGTCTAGTGGAGCCTACCGGAGGTAAAATCATCATAGATGGCCTTGATATCTCCAAGATTGGACTTTACGATCTACGTTCACATTTTGGAATCATTCCTCAAGATCCCACTCTTTTTCACGGATCCGTAAGATACAATTTGGATCCCCTATCGCAACATACTGATCAAGAATTATGGGAGGTAAGGTTTCGATCTGTTCATGGATAGATATCTTGTTTTTGTTGATGTTCTTGTTAATATCAGAACACATATATTATGCTACAGCCTATTTCATGTCTTTCTCTTCTTCGAAGCTTTGATAATTTCTTTTGTTTTGGGTGTTGATTCAAAGGCAGATATAAGTTTATTTTTACTTAGAAACTAGAGAATTTTAGTTCATTTTGACATATTATCAATTTAGCCTGACCAGACTGTTACAGTTGTAGTTGCGCTCACTTGATATTTAATAATTAACTAACAGTGCATACTTCATTTACATGTTTCAAAGGTTCTCGAAAAATGTCAACTTCGAGAGGCTGTTAGTGTAAAAGAAGAGAGTTTGGATTCACTAGGTAATAATTTTAAAAATTCGTTTATTTGTATAATGCCCCCTTGAGTTTTGACTTTACGCATGCTAGTAATGTCTTGTATGGAAAGTGGGGCGTTATACTATGGATTTGAAATGTTTAATACTAGATAGTTGTTTTTATTTACAGTTGTAGAAGATGGATCAAATTGGAGTATGGGACAACGACAGTTATTTGCTTTAGGGCGTGCTCTATTGAGGAGAAGTCGGATATTGGTGCTAGATGAAGCTACAGCATCAATTGACAATGCAACGGATATGATTCTTCAGAAAACCATAAGGAAGGAGTTCGCAAACTGCACCGTGATCACGGTAGCCCACAGGATACCAACCGTTATGGACTCCACAATGGTGCTTGGCATAAGTGATGGTTAGTTGTTTTTTGTTGTTGTTCTTCAATCAGATACTTCCTCAATAGCTTCAAAGATTTAAGGAAATGTTTCTTTTAATTTTTTAGGAAAACTGGTGGAATTCGATAAGCCAGAGGAATTAATGAAGAGAGAGGGGTCACTGTTTAGGCAGCTCGTCAATGAATACTGGTCTCACACTCAAAACTAAGAAAGCGAAGAGACATTGTTGTATAATAGTATCAAATTGAAGAAGACTAGTTTGGTCATATTGATTTTAGCTAACTTCTATGTGACTCTGGTTATATTTTTCTGTCAGTCAATGATGTTTCACCAAAGTTTAATGGGTATTGTCTAATTATGATGAAAAAAAGGAAAGAAAAGAAGGTATGTTCGGAACCAATGAGGGTTACAATGAGTACTGGTGGATGCATTAAAATACAGAAAAATGTTTTTGGAACGAGAAATTGTACCAACACCCCACTCTTTTGTTTTTAACACCCCAACTATTCCTACATTCCTTTTACACCCCTTGTAAAGCATACATAAAGATGATCCAAGGGTTAATTTTAGGTGTGGATATTCTCACGATTCACATTTCCTCTAAAAAAAAAAAAATCACAAGATTCCTGGACTTTTCACCCCCTTCAAAAGTTGGTTGAAAATTAAAAGGGCGTTTGGCAACCAGAAGCAGAACTGCTTCTACTTCTAGAAAAGCAAAAGTGCTTTTAAGAAGTAGAAAATAAGGAGAATTTTGTATGGTAAACTATTGATTTATAAGTCTAAAAAAATGTTGAGTTATTAGTAAGTTACACTGTACTCGAGGAGAACAACTTCTAAGAAGTAGAAAAGCAAAAAAAATTTGCTCCAAAAAGAAGCAATTTTTTTGCTTCTATAAGTTATTTTGAAAAATAAGTCAAAAAACAACTTCTTCTTAAGTGGTTGCCAAACGCCCTCTAAAATATATAGATGATTGAGAAATTTTAAAATTAAAATGATTGGTCGTAAAACTAAAAATTAAAATCAATTTTTTATGGGATTAGAAGTTTATAACGATGTAATTTTGTGAGAATTGAGGAGATCTATCATTGCTTAAAAATATATCCTTGAATCATCTCATATGGGTGCAACAAACTAGGGCTTAGACAGAATAAATAGGATATCAAAACAAAAAACAAGAAAGTAAAGTACCAAAACAGAAAATGTGGGGGCAAAGAAAAAGTCGCTTTTACATGAGCCAATTATTCAAGTGATGATGAACATAGATTCAGCGACAATGTATTCTTATGAACCCACCAAAAATCCCATCATCGGTGGTCTGTTAGTGGTGGGTGCTGAAAAGGCTGACTCAAATGATAGTGGAGCTTCCCTTGAATCCTCATGATATGCATGGCTACTTGCAATCAGTTGAAGTCCTTATCAATCTCTGCCTTTTGAATTTGATTGTTGGACCATTTAATTACATTGGATCTTTTAAGCTAAAAAGCCTAAAACCCATTTTATTTTTTTGATAAGAAAGAAGAATATATTAAGGGGAAAAGGAATGTACAGAAGAAAAATTTAGAGACCTCCAATCAGAGATTGGGGAACATGATAAAAACAATCAAACAAAAATAGTGTGCATCATTAAAAATGAATTGCATGAGAGCGGCTCTAGTGACATCGTTACATTTTTATCATTGTTACATATTTTTTTTTGTTACAATGGCATGTGGGTTCTATATGAAAACGAACTAAAGATCTACATGGTGAGGAGAACATCGTACTAAAAATCACTCGTTCTTAAGTTTATAAACCTATCATCCAGTTATTGAAAATATTACAAAAAAACAGCCTTTGGTTCATCAGCATTTGTCCCCAATAAGCCATAGTAACGATAATGTCAATATAACCATGTCATCCCAACCACTCTCAAAATTAAAAATTATCCGTAGTTAATTTGTTGATGTAACGGTTGAGGCCTTTGATTGTGTATAGATTCTTACCACCAACTGCTTAATATTGTTGGCTGTAACCCCTCGTCATTATGAGCAGGTTGTGAGTTCAATACTAGTAGCCGTAGGATTGTCATCTAGGAAGAACAGACACGGCGAGGGGACACGGACACGGCGTGAGTTTTTTTTTTTTTCTCAAAACTTCAACTAAAAACAGGATACGACACGGACACGGCTCCCTTAGAGGAGTGCCCGTGCTTCTTAGTCGTGGATTTTTCTTATGTAATTTTGTTACTTTAGAAGACCGTGCACAGTTTAAAAGCGTTAAATTTACGTATTTTTTTTATCGTCGATTATTGATCTTTTGGTATTTTTTTGGCACTTTCTCTTTGTTTGTTGGTGCCTCGGTGGTAATTTTTTAGTGTCGTTAAAAATGCCTTCTCTATAACTGTTGAGTATGCAAGTTGTAATTTGCATGGTATTTTTTGTAGAAATTTTAAGTTTCTGCACTTTTTTTAGCCTATATGCATGTTTTGATGTTTAGTAAAGTATTGAAGTTCATTGTAAGAAAATTCAAATGTTGGTACCCATATGTGCAAACCTAACTGTCGTATGCAAATTAGAACTTGCATACTAAAAGTTGTACACAAATTAGCAGTTTGCATATTAAGAATTGTATGTAGATTCGGGTTTGCATTTTAAAGATCTGGAAAAATATTTTTCAACCATATAAATTTTGTTCAAATCTAACTTATATTTTAAAAGTTATTGCCTTTTTTATGTTAAAATTAATTTAAAACTAAGAAGTTTCTATCTCCGCCAGTTGTCAAAAGCGAAATCAACAGAGAGATTTTTTGAATCTTTAGGCTAATGTGCGCCAAGGACTACACTTCAAAAAAAAAAAAAATCTTCGTCCTCCCTGTGATTTTCTCCCCATTTGCTGCAAATAATATTTGCTTAGCTGTCAAAATAGCTTCAAATTTAGCTTCCAACATTTTGCTCTTATACTAAAAACTGTCAAGTATTGTTGGTTGGTACTCCTTCCATTACGAGGAGGTTTTGGGTTAAAAACTCGTGGTTCGTTATTGCCGTGGGATTTTCACATCTAATTTGTTTCTTTGAAGAACTATAGATAATCTAGGAATGCGTTTGCATATATTCTTTATAGTTGGTAGTTGATCCTTTGATACTTATAAGTTAGAAGCATTTTTCTAAATAATTTATAATGCTTTTTCTATCCTTTTTTTTAAGTATTTTCTATGTTTATTCATGACAGTATTCTCCTTATACGTTCTTACTTATATTTTTAAGTAATTAAATAAATTGCTTTTATTTTTAGATCTTTGACATTCTTGTTTTTCTTATAAAACTTTTGAACACAGCGAGTGCACTTCGCTTTCAAGTGGTGGTGGTGGATCTTATCGTCTCGTGGGACCTCTGGGTGATTTTAGAGTTGGATAGGGAAATCCACCCGAGACTGTTAATTCCCATCATTATTATTCCCTGCATCTCCTACTCTACCTAATCGGAAATCGGGACAACTGAAGCAGCCAATTTCATAGTGCTGCCTATACACAACAGAATCAGCCCATGATGAGATCAAAAGCTCTAAGCCACCTTTTGTTAATGCAATGAGGTTTCAAAGGTGAGGCAGATCCATTGCTATCACAAATAAAACTATGTTTCTATATATTTTTATTTACGAGTAGATCATCGTTACAAAAAGTTCAAAAAAATTTCGAGTCATACTTCTTCTTGTATAGCAATAGGTTTTTTTTTTATAAAAAAATCGTAATGTTGATAATGCTTTTCTAGGAAAAAAAAAAGAGTCCCAAATCAATGAACAAACCATCCGGTTGCATAAGGCTCATTTGTAGGCCGCCAAATGACTTTACATTCTATTTGATGATCATAAAATTCGAGTTCATCAAACGGTATTTATATAAAAGATATAACAACGAGACCCTTGCATGTGCTCCGCACGTGTTTCTAATACTGAGTTTGTTCCTTATGCTGGATTGAAATAATTCTGAAAAAATTTGACTGTAAGATCGTTCTAAAGTGACTCTCGATTGCAAGCATCAGTGAAGTGTAATGAGGTGGGCTTACATTAAGATGATCCATAGACTGATGTTGATATACTTAATAAGATGATCATTGTCTAAAAAAATTAATTTTTAAATCATCATTAAGTACCTTAATGTTGATCTAGACGATGGATAGATCATTGTCACAAAAAATTAACATTTAGATCATCTCTTAATGGGCACACAACCATGTATAAGTATAGGCTGATGCGATATAGACATTATTGGGGATCATCATTAAAAAAAGGGTTTTGGAAAAAAAGTCTTGTAAAAAAAATCATTTGTTGTAAATAAATGATATTGTGGTATATCATGGTGGATGACCACCACTAGACCACCATCACCATTATCACCATTCACTCCACCACTAGCATCATTATTGCTATTACCACTACCACTAATTCCATCACTATTTCACCTACTACTACCAGCACCAATATGGCTATAAATAGAGGTCATTGTTACATGTAATTGCATCCTAAAAATTCTAGTAAGAAGAATCATTTATTGTTAGTCTCTAGTTCTTATTTGTTTCTTAATAGTTATCTTGCTTATTTCTCTCTAACTTATAACACGTTACCAACACGAGTGTTCTAAGAAAGGTTTGTGTTCTACCTTCATAATTAAGGTTTGTATTCAGTAACATTTTATGAATTTCAGCAACGTTTTCTGTTAGAATAGCGTAGTTTTCCGTACTGTTCTGACTTTCAGCAACGTTTTTTGATAGACTAGCGTGATTTTTTTTAATTTTCAGCAACGTTTTCTGTTACAATAGCGTAGTTTTCTGTACTATTCTGACTTTCAGCAACGTTTTCTGTTAGAATAGCGTTGATTTCTGTACTGTTCTGACTTTCAGCAACGTTTTCTGTAAGAATAGCGTAGTTTTCTGTACTGTTCTGACTTTCAGCAACGTTTTCTGTTTGAATAGCGTGGTTTTCTGTACTGTTCTGAATTTCAGCAACATTTTCTTTATATTAGAAATTGTTGCTTACATTTTTAATTTCAGCAACGCTTTATATTAGAATAGCGTTGTTTCTTTAATATTCAACAACGTTTTTTTTATTGAAATATAATTTTTGCATATTTTTTCATGCAACCTATATATACATGGTTTGGATCTACAATATGATATATATATATATATATATAGTATATATATATATATATATATAAAAAGAGGACTAAAGCACATTGTTGTATGTGTGATACGATCAATGAATTACATTGTAGTATATGTAATTTGATAACGCTCTATACATAAAGACATTTCTTCACATTGTTGTATATGTAAAAAATTTGAAATTGGAAAGCATTTATCAGTATATTGTTTAAAATAGCCTCTAATATACGTATTTTTAAACAGATGACGAACCTTGCTAAGCTTGAATTTAAAGCTCTTGATGTAAGCGGGGACAATTATTTATCATG
>MVGT01003175.1:111377-140369 GCA_002174775.1 Macleaya cordata | reverse complement strand
GGAGAAAAAATAACTGAGGTTCAAATAATTGAGAAAATCCTCTCCACTTTTCACGTAAATAATGTACTTTTGCAGCAACAATACCGTGAAAGGCGTTTTCAGAAATAACCTGAACTTGTAACTTGCCTACTTGTAACAGAAGCGAATTGTAATGTCCTTATAAAAAACCACAACTCTAGACCAAATGGTTCAATGGAAATTCTTGAAGCGAATGCCAATTATGGGTTTAGAGGAGGTCGTGGTAAATGCCATGGAAGATGACATGGAAGAAGAAGAAATAATGGTAATAATTATCATCCTTATAGAGGTGGAAACAATGGAGCTCCACAAGGAAATAAGTGGAATAAGTGGACACCATCATCTAGCAAAGGGAATTCCAAACCTCAAAATAAACCCAATAAAGACAATAATACTTGTCACAGATGTGGCAAGGAGGGACATTGGGCAAAATATTGCCGAACTTCTAAATAAAAGGTTGAGAAGTTCAAAGAATCAAAGAAAGTACAAACAAATCAAATTGAAGATTGGAATAATGATCCATTGGACATCACTCAATTGGATACATCTGATTTTTTTAAGATCAGAATGGAAATCCTATTAGCAATGAACAATTCGAGGAGATGTTGAGAAATCCACCTTCAATGGTGTAATTGCTTGGTTACTTTGAGACTAGTACTTGCTTAGTTGTCATTTTTTTTTAACTTTTGAACTATTTACATTTGCAAGTCATATGTGTTTAAATTTAATTAACCTCATGGAAAATCTAGGCCATGAGTGTCTAGTTTGTTTTGGAAACATTAATTATGGGTTTGTGAGTCATGTTTTCTTATGGTATGTTTTCTCATTAACTGTTTTATTATTATTCTTGTGCTAGAATTAATATTCATGAATCTTATTTGCTTTATGTTGAATGTATGAACATACAAATGGACAAAAATGAAATATGTTTGGTGGATAGTGCTACGACCCATACAATTTTTAAGAATCAGAATTTTTTTTCAAATTTAGTATTTGAGACATATAAAGTGTCAACAATAGCTGGGCCAGCACATATAATTGAGGGCTATGGAAAAGCAAACCTCATGTTATCTAATGGTACCCAAATCAATGTGCATAATGAGTTATACTCAAGCAATTCAAGGAGAAATTTGCTAAGATTTAAAGATATATGCATAAATGGATACCATATTGAAACTCGGAACAATGACAATAAAGAGACATTGTGCATTACATCTAATGTTGGGAGCAAGAAGCTCACATTAGAAGAATTCTCATGTTTTTCAGTTGGTTTATATTACACCACAATTAATGTAATTGAGTCTCATGCAAATATGGCAAAACAAAGAGTTTATAATCCCGCCTTATGTACTGTTTGGCATGATCGTTTGGGCCATCCTGGACAAACCATGTTCAAGCGAATCATTGACAATTCTTGTGGGCATACATTGGAAAAACAACATCTTGGCTTACCTAATAATTACTTGTGTGTTCCTTGTTCCCAAGGAAAGCTTATAACTAGACCATCTTATCTGAAGGTTAAGAATGAATCTCCCACTTTTCTACAAAGGTTACAAGGTGACATTTGTGGTCCTATTCATCCTGCTAGTGGACCATTTCAATATTTTATGGTACTTATAGATGCATCAACTAGGCGGTCACATGTTTGCCTATTATCTACTAGAAATCTTGCATTTCCATATTTTTTGGCTCAAATTATCAAACTGAGATCTCATTTTCCAGATAACCATATAAAGTCAATTAGACTGGACAATGCTGCTGAATTTACCTCACAAGTTTTTAATGATTATTGTACATCTTTAGGAATTGAGGTAGAACACCATGTCCCACATGTGCATACTCAAAATGGGTTAGCTGAGTTATTTATCAAACATCTTCAACTTATAGCAAGACCCTTACTTATGCAATCCAGTTTACCACTTGATGCTTGGGGACATGCTATTTTGCATGCTACATCTCTAGTTAGACTTCGACCAACTGGTTACCATCATTTGTCACCTATACAGCTTGTTAGTGGTAGATAACCTAATATATCACATTTGAGAAAATTTAGTTGTGTAGTACATTTTCCAATTCCACCTTCGAAAAGATCTAAGATGGGTCCCCAACGACGTTTGGGCATATACATAGTTTTTGAGTCCTCATCTATAATAAGATATCTTGAGCAAATGACAAGGGATATCTTTACCGCAAGATTTGTTGATTGCTAATTTGATGAGACAATTTTTTCGCCGTTAGGGGGAGGTAAGCAACAATTTATTAATAAAGAAAATATTGCTATAGAACGGCGTGAATGGTGTAAATTAACATGGAATACACCCACTTTGTCTCATCAAGACCCGAGAACTTCACAATGTGAAAATGAAATAAGAAGAATGATTCATTTTAAAGAAATTGCAAATCAATTACCTGATGCATTTAATGATGCAGCAAAGGTAACAAAATCGCATGTGCCAGTTATGAATGTACCAGCCAGAATAAATGTTCCAACTGGATAAAGTATAATAATGGCGGCAAATGAATCTACCACGCGTCAAAAGCGTGGCAGGCCTATAGGTTCCAAAGATAGTGCTCCGAGAAAAAAGAGAGCTGGTGAAATATCTTGTCCTGATGAAAGCCCAATAGTGGCTGGAGCTCCAGAAACAAATAATAAAAATGCACAAGTTCCCAAATTCATTGAAATGCCTATGGTTGCCCCTGATGTGGCACAGGTACCTGAAAATAATGAGATCTCGATTTTTCATGCATGTTCAAGTGAATTATGGGACAGGAAAGCATTTGTCATCGATGACATATTCAGCTATGCAGTAGCTGCTGAGATATCAAAGGACAATGATGATGAAAATGAACCACGTAGTGTAAATGAATGTCGACAAAGAAAAGATTGGCCAATGTGGAAAGATGCTATTCAAGCAGAGTTAAAATCTCTAGAGAAACGTGGTGTGTTTGGACCTATAATGGAAACACCAAAGGGCATAAACCCTGTTGGTTTTAAATGGGTGTTCGTAAGAAAGCGAAATGAGAGAAATGAAGTTGAAAGATACAAAGCCCGACTTGTGGCACAAGGTTTCTCTCAAAGGCCCGGTATTGACTATGAGGAAACATACTCCCCAGTTATGGATGTCATTACTTTTAGGTATCTAATTAGTCTCGCAGTTTCTGAAAATCTCGATATGAGACTTATGGATGTTGTAACTGCATATTTATATGGAGACCTAGATACTGACATCTATATGAAAATCCCAGAAGGGTATACAATGCTAGAGACAAAGTCAAAGAGCATGTGTTCAATAAAACTAAGACGAGCATTATATGGATTAAAACAATCCGGAAGGATGTGGTATAACCGTCTTAGTATATATTTGACAAAGGAAGGATACAAAAATAATCAAATTTGCCCATGTGTCTTCATTAAGAAATTTATAAAAGGATTTGCTATAGTAGCAGTATATGTAGATGATATAAACCTAATTGGTCCTCCTACAGAATTGGAGAAAACTGCTAACTATTTGAAGAAAGAATTTGAAATGAAAGACTTGGGAAAAACGAAACTTTGTCTTGGCTTGCAAATAGAACGAAGTTCTAATGGGATTTTTCTTTATCAATCCCGATATACTGAGAAGATCTTGAAACGATTTAGAATGGACAAAGCACATCCACTCAGCACACCCATGGTTGTGCGAAGTTTAGATTTGGATAAAGATCCATTTCGACCAATGGAAGAACATGAAGAAGTTCTCGATCCAAAAGTGCCATATTTAAGTGCCATTGGAGCACTTTTATATCTAGCACAATGCACAAGACCGGATATTGCTTTTTCTGTTAGTTTATTATCAAGATATAGTTCTGCACCTACACAAAGACATTGGAATGGTGTTAAGCACATCTTGAGATATCTTCGTGGAACAATTGACATGGGATTATTTTATTCTTCTGATCCTACCAACAACCCCCATCTAGTTGGTTATGCAGATTCAGGTTATCTTTCTGACCCCCATAAAGGTTGTTCCCAAACAGGTTATGTGTTTATTAATAACCATGCAGCTATATCTTGGCGATCAACAAAACAAAGTTCTGTAGCAACTTCTTCTAACCATGCAGAGTTAATTGCACTTCACGAAGCAACAAGAGAAAGTGTGTGGTTGAGATCAATCATTAGACATATACGAGGAAATTGTGAACTACCCCCAGTCACAAATGAGCCAACAATAATTTACGAAGATAATACAGCATGCATTGCCCAAGTACAAGAAGGATTCATCAAAGGAGATCGAACCAAGCATCTTCCAACAAAGTTGTTTTATGCACATGAGCTCCAAAGAAGGAAAGTGATAGACGTCAAGCAAGTTCGGTCAAATGAAAACTTAGCCGACTTATTCACCAAGGCATTACCCAAGTCCACATTTCAGAAGTTGATATATGGGATAGGCATGCGACGGCTCAATCATCAGACTAATTAGTTGTACATCTTGTATTTCGAGTGGGAGAATTGCTTAAGAAGAGTATTTATTTACAAATTGTGGATACTCACACTCCAGTCCAAATCAGGGGGAGCATCTTTGGACTTCATGCGTGTTGTACTCTTTTTCCTTCGCTTAGGTTTTGTCCCACTGGGTTTTCCTAGCAAGGTTTTAACGAGGCAACTATAACGCGTCCAACACTACAATAAAGTTGATATTGTACTCTTTTTCCTTCGCCAAGGTTTTATCCCATTGGGTTTTCCTGGTAAGGTTTTAACGAGACAATTATATTAATGTGGTGGACATCCAAGGGGGAGTGTTGTAAATAAATGATATTGTGGTATATCATGGTGGATGACCACCACTAGACCACCATCACCATTATCACCATTCACTCCACCACTAGCATCATTATTGCTATTACCACTACCACTAATTCCATCACTATTTCACCTACTACTACCAGCACCAATATGGCTATAAATAGAGGTCATTGTTACATGTAATTGCATCCTAAAAATTCTAGTAAGAAGAATCATTTATTGTTAGTCTCTAGTTCTTATTTGTTTCTTGATAGTTATCTTGCTTATTTCTCTTTAACTTATAACATCATTATGATTTTAGTCCTTGTTTTATAAATTTAGTCCCTACTTTTGGACATAAAAGACATAAAAGTAGGGACTAAATTTATAAAATAAGGACTAAAATCATAATGACTTTTTTTACATTTTCTAAAATCAAAACTCTTGAATCGAATCCATATAACACCCACTGTTAAGTGTAAACCAAGTGTAACTAAAATATATTCTTAGAGGACATAACTTGTATTTAATTAAAAGGGAGTGCTGAAACTGTTAATTGAAATATGCTTATTTATTGATTGGAGGGATAATTTGGGAATATTGAAAAATCTGTGAGGATGCTTGTACGGCTAAGTAGGAGCCGCATGGAGCCAAAATCGAGCCTTTATAATAGTAAAGATGCACGAGTCATTGTCGTAGATTAATTTCAATTTAACAAATTTGGGGCTCTTTTTTTTTTTTTTTTGTGCGCCCGGGCAAAGGTGTAAGGAGTTGAAAGCTCCTGAAAAATTGTAGGGGAGAAAAAATCAATGAAAATTTTACGGAGTATTTGCGCTAAAGCCGGGTTCTTTACATCATTTTCCATATTGTATAAGGATGATGCTAGACTTCAGAATTCTCATAGAAGACAACAATCCACGATGGGCACTTATCATTTCCAGATGAACGTATATTATGAGGGTTTGTGGAACTCATACACTACTGTCGGATCGCGTTCTGTAGCAAATTATTTAAGAATTTGCTGTAAGTATGGAATTATATTGCGTAATAACAATAGAAAAAATGAAATAGAAAAAATGAAAGCGGATGAAGAATCAACTATGCACAAAAAGACACGAAGAAGAATTAACGTGGCATACCGTATACCACTAGTTAATAAATGTAATCAATTCATGCACGTTTGTATACACGTGCATGCATTTTGGATTTAATTTATTTTTATTACAAGGGACTATTACTCGAATTATAATAACAAGGCGATGATACATTGCTAAGAAGCTAATCGCTAGTAATGGGTATGTAAGAAGTACATAGACACTGCCAAGATCAACAAAAGAATCGCTACTACGGACGAAGAGAAACTCGCCTCCACGAACCAAGAGAAACTTCTAACTCCAACATAATTTATTATGTACATGGGTCAAACCTTGTGGCAATACCATGACCTGTAAGACTGGACCTCCCATGTTATGAGGTACACAAACCAACCGAGCAAGCGGTTGTTTAGCATGCATTTTGAATATTGGGACGTCAAGTTTTGACAATAATCTTTGATTTCAATTATTTGATGGATGCAAATTGATTGATAAATGAAAGGATTTGCCATTATAAATGAAAAGCTTTATCAATCGTCCGATGATTGAAATCAAAAGTTTGGATTTTTTTTTTCTAAAACCTAGTGAGGAAAATCACGATCCCCAGATTTCTAACCCAAAAATAATATATGCAACTAAAAGAAATAATTTAAAAAAGTAAAAGAAAAGCAGCTAGCTGATCACATCACTTGGATGTTTCATACAACTAGTGCTCTTATATTAAATTATGTCTCAGGTATTTTCTTGCATGAGCAGATGACAATAGCAACCTCCTGCCCATATAACCTCAAATTATTAAAAGGAAAGCAACCTATAGAAAATTATAATTACCCTATTTACTCTTATTAAATGAGGCAAAATGATGTGGTATTCAACAAGTGCATTTAACTTAAATTCTATTTTATGCACCCTCAAGGGTGCATATTCACTCCTCTTTCATTAATTAAGTGTTTAACGGTATTAATGAAATTATTTCATGGTTCAATTCACACTGTTAAACACTTAAACTAATAAAAATGAAGGTAACGTGCACAGTAGGTGCACAAAATAGCTCTCAAGTAGTTGGCTGCACTTGATTTTTTTTTTCAATGCTTTACACGTGTCACGCTAGGAGTATTTAATCCGTCTCTTTCTCAAACAAGAAACTTTCATTGTTGGAGATAAATACATGCCTTTTGTGATTTTTATTGCGAATATGCTCTAAAAATAGACTGAAACATAACACATACATGTTTTCAACCATTTTCTCTTATCAAAACTCCTTTGTGTAGTGAGAGATTTACTAGAACTTTTTAAGAAATTTTATTTATAAAATAAATTTTTAAAATATATATTTCTTAATTGCGTATCCTTGCCATATATATCCTATTTTTTTAAAAATTTAGAGTGTTACAGTGTCAATGTCGCATCGTGTCTATATCCATACTTCCGCTGCCAAAGGTGGATTAGCACGATTTTAATGATGATAGAACTTCTTTTATGGGTTTTCAAAGAGAGAGATGGGTGAAACGATTTTAATGGACTTAATCTGACTCAGAATCGATCACACATCACTTGGGATGTTTCCTACAACCAGTACTCTTCGATTAAATTATGTCTTAGGTATTTTCTCGCATGAGTAGACGACAATAGCAACCTCCTACGCATAAGGAAAGCAACCCTATAGAAAATTATAATTCCCCTACTTACTCTGATTAAATGAAAAAGAACAAATATTAAAAACTTTATAGTCAAGGTTATTATGCCAAACTGTTGCCTACAGTTATGGATCGTCCGATCGCTAAATCTTGACGTTTTAGAGGCAAAATGACTTGGCATTTAACTTGAGTGCTACTTTGTGCACCCTTCTTAAACAAGGGTGCATATTCACTCCTCTAGTCAAGTATTTCATGGTGTTAATGCATTTATTTCATGGTTCAATTCACATCGTTAAATACTTAAACTAATAAAAATAAAACTAATGTACACAGTGGGTGCACAAAATAGCTCTTATTTAACTTGCATTTGGGTGAAATTTTGCAATAATAATTTTTGGACCGATGCTTTTACAAAATTAGTGTCAGACGTTTATGTGGTAGGGTGGGACCCACCACTTTTCCTCTCTCAAAAATATTTTGAAAGGGTTTCTAATTTACATTGGAGTAGAACCGACCATACTACATAAGGGTTTGGTACCAATTCAAGCAATTGGTAGTCCAAAAAGCAGCAATGGAAATTTCTTGAGAGTGAGAGAAGGGTTAAATGCTCCTAACAAACAGGAAGTAGAGGGAGAAGATGAAAGGGGAATAAGAAAAAGAAAGTGAGGACGAAGTAGTTGGCTTCACTTGATTTTTTTTTTCAGTGCTTTACATGTGTCACGCTCGGAGTATTTAACCCGTCTCTTTTTCGGACAATGTCTTTCTTTTGTGATTTTTGTTGTGAATAAACTTTAAAGATAGAGTAAAACATAGCGCATATATATTTTCAACCATTCTCTCTTATCAAAACTCTTGTGTCAGAGATTAACTGGAGCTTTTTAAGGAATTTATTTAAGAAATAAATTTTTAAAATATATATTTCTTAATTGCGTAACCTTGCCATATCCTATTTTTTTTAGATTTGGAGTGTTACAGTGTTCATATCGCATCGTGTCCATATCCGTGCTTCCTAACAACCTATACAGTTGCCAAAGGTGGATTAGCACGATTCTAATGAAAAATAGAACCTATTTTATGGGTTTTCAAAGAGAGAGATGGGTGAAACGATTTTAATGGACTTAATCTGATTCAGAATCGATCAAACATCTTGTGGAAATAGCGAAATTGATATTGAGAAAACCAGTTTACATGTGAAAAACAAGGGACTGTTACTCATGGCCGACATGATATCTCTGCTGTCTAAGATGATCAAAGAGTGGATGGGGGAAGAATCTCAAAAGTGAACTCAGTCCAAAACTCATGCGTCTTTCTTACCCTCACATGAATTTTTTACGATCTCCATAAACAAACGTTAATTCATAAACAACAGGGACGATGACGATGATATTAGTATAGAAAGCCAGACATTTGTCCGTTTACTATCATCCATTATAAGAAAAAGAATAATTTAAATAGTTTTAATTTTTTTAATTTTTTTTTCTTTTTTTATGATTTGTTTAAAAAACTTTATATCTGATTAAAATATTATTCATGCGAAAAATAACGTTTTTCACACAATCATCGTAAAAAAAATCAGAAACTAGTAAAAAATTAACGGTAAAAATTAATTATTTAAAAAAACTTAAAATTTCAATTAGGTTTTTATGCAAAGATTGATTTCTATGGTAAAGAGACCATTATTCATTATCACAAAAAAAAAAAAAAAATCTTGGATCATCTGTATGGGAGCCACGTATACAAGTGTGAGCAAGGTGTATGAAAAGTTTGTGGGGTGGAAGTAAAATTTCTCTTAATTTAAATCTGCAACCGTCACTGACTGGAAAATGTCTGCAAAAATGTTTCAATTGTCTGAGAGATTTCCATATAAAGCCAGGGCTACTTAAGGATGATGTGTTAATTACAGCCTGTGCTCTCCAATTCAGTTCAGTTAATTGAGACTAATGTTAGTCTCTGCCAGAACCAATTTTAATCTGTTTTTGTTTTTATGAATTTGTTTCTTCATAGTTTGTATGAGAGTAACTATTCCTTTTGAGAAGGAGGAGGACTAAAAAAACCCAGAAATTTTCAGACCAGTTTTCAGTGTGTTATTTGATGAGTTCAAGATCATAAGCTTCTCTGTTCAAGTAAGTTATTAGTTTGCGTTTTTTTTTTTTTTTCATACCCACTTTTCCGTTATCTCCATAGTTCAATTTTCTTGCTCTAGTTAGTGTTTTACATGATCCTGCAAGTATATTAACCACTGCATCTTCTGATTTCACTGCTTATTTTCATCTCTGCATTCATTTCTCTGATGTTTCAAAATCTAAGTATCGAAAAATAATAACAGTTTCTCGGTATTGAATACTGATAAATACTGTCGTAGATTGTGAGGTTTTTGTTCATGCTTTCACTAGAAGTAAGAACTATGAAGTTGTAGTACCATAAAAATGTACGTTCATAAAATACTTGAGTTTATGTTCATTATAATTCAATATTTTTCACGATAGAATTCTTTTCTTGTAAATTGATGCAGGGTTCGAAAACAAAGGATAATATAAAAGATGATGGATGATTTCTGTACTCTGTTTTGTGGGGAATCTGATGATCCATCATTTAACGATGGAAATGCTTGCAGTTCTGGTTTTCAGTTCATTATGTACCCATCTTCCTGTATCAATCATATATTCATATCCTCTCTTGATATCCTGCTCTTGCTCTTGTTTGCATTCAACTTGGTTCACTCGCTTTCATCGAGAAGAATCCATATTTCAAGACAGTTCCAAGGCTTCACCCCTTCACAGCTATTTTCTGCAGTCTTTAATGGCGGTATCGGGTTGGTTTACTTTGGTTTGGGAACATGGGTACTGATAGAGAATTTTAGAGAGAGACGTACCGTTTTACCTCTGCATCAGTGGCTAGTGATGTTGTTTCATGGATTCACTTGGTTGCTTCTGAGTTTAACAGTGGGCCTTCGGAGAAGACGAATCCCGAAGTCATTTTTGAGACTTTGGTCGATAGTTGCCTGCTTGTTTGCCGGATTTCTCTTCATTTCATCACTTTCGGCCGCCATTCTGGAAAAGGAAGCATCAATTAAGATTGTTTCAGATGTTTTGTCTTTACCAGGAGCAATTCTATTGATATTATGTGCTTACAAAGGAGGCATACCTGAAGAAACAATGCAAACTGTTGATGGTGCTGCTGCTCTATATACTCCTTTGAATGGTGAAGCCAATGACAGTAGTACAGTTAATTCAGATGAAAATATCACTCCTTTCGCCAACGCCGGAAGCCTCAGTAAAATGTCGTTCTGGTGGTTAAATCCCTTGATGAAGAAGGGAAAGGAGAAAACACTTGACGAAGAAGATATACCTCGGCTGAGAAAACAAGATCGAGCAGAAGCATGTTACTTGATGTTTATGGACAAATTTAACAGACAAAAAGAAACCAATCTTTCTACCACATCTTCAATTTTATGGACGATTTTTTTCTGCCAATGGAAAGAGATTTCGATCTCTGGGTTCTTTGCGTTAATTAAGATACTTACTTTGTCTGCAACTCCTTTGCTTCTTAATGCCTTCATTGAGATAGCTGAAGGGGAGGAAGAATTTAGGTATGAAGGTTTCGTGCTGGTCATATTACTACTCTTAGCGAAATGTATAGAGTCGTTAGCACAGAGGCAGTGGTTCTTCCAAAGTAGAATAATTGGACTCCGAGTTAGATCTATGCTCACTGCAGCAATTTACAGGAAGCAACTGAGACTATCCAATACTGCTAAGATGATCCATTCAACAGGAGAGATAATGAACTATGTTAACGTAGATGCTTACAGGATAGGTGAGTTCTCATACTGGTTTCATCAGACATGGACGACAAGTCTCCAGCTTTGCATTGCATTACTGATTTTGATAAGATCCGTGGGACTAGCAACAATTGCAGCCCTTACTGCAATAATACTAACTGTGATCTGCAATGCTCCCCTGGCCAAACTACAGCATAAGTTCCAGAAAAAGCTTATGGTGGCTCAAGATGAGAGGTTAAAGGCAACTTTAGAGGCTCTTGTGAACATGAAGGTGTTGAAGTTGTATGCATGGGAGAGCCATTTCAAGAATGTAATTGAAAAGCTGAGGAGAGATGAATACACGTCATTGTCAGCAGTGCAACTGCAAAAGGCATACAATACCATCCTTTTTTGGTCATCGCCCATATTGATCTCAGCCGCTACATTTGGAACATGTTACTTCCTTGGGATTCCTCTATATGCTAGAAATGTTTTCACCTTCATAGCCACTTTTCGTCTTGCTCAGGACCCTGTTAGAACAATACCTGATGTTATTGGAGTACTCATTCAATCAAAGGTTGCATTAGTACGGATTGCAAATTTTCTTGAGGCACCCGAGCTGAAGATTAGAAATGTTAGGCAAAAGTGCAACATAAAGGAAAACAAGCATGCCATTTTTATCAAGTTGGCTAATCTTTCATGGGGAAAGAATACATCGAACCCCACATTGAAAAACATAAATCTAGAGGTAAAACAAGGAGAAAGAGTGGCTATCTGTGGAGAGGTTGGCTCAGGTAAATCAACCCTTTTGGCAGCAATTCTTGGAGAGGTTCCGAACATCGAGGGTACAGTAAGTTCTTCATAAGTAGTTGCAGTAAAGCAAACGTTCATTTTCTTAAAAAATATCTAACTTATTGGGAGAAATCAAAATATTTTAATAGATCATTGGTGTTATAGAAAAAATAGTTATGCTTCATTCTAGTGATCCGAGGGAACTACCGATTTTCTCACTTTCTCTGCACTTGAACACTATAAATAAACATAGATGACTAATGCGTGCCGTTTTGCTTTTCTATAAGGTTCACGTTTGTGGAAGGATCGCCTATGTGTCTCAGACAGCATGGATTCAAACAGGAAGTATACAAGAGAATATTTTATTTGGGTCCAGCATGGATAGGCAAAGATACCAAGAAACACTAGAGAAGTGTTCATTAGTGAAGGACCTTCAAATGCTACCTTTTGGTGATCAAACAGAAATAGGAGAACGAGGAGTTAATCTGAGTGGTGGTCAAAAGCAGCGGGTTCAACTCGCTCGTGCATTATACCAAGATGCAGATATATATCTATTGGATGATCCATTCAGCGCTGTTGATGCGCATACTGCTTCAAGCTTATTCAATGTAATCCTACAATTCTAGTCATGCATTTTATACTCCTGAGGATCTACCTCCTAATAAAAGCTAACTTGAGTTGTGGCAGGAATATGTGATGCAAGCTCTTACAAGGAAGACAGTCATACTTGTGACTCATCAAGTTGATTTTCTACTGGCGTTTGACTCTATTTTGGTTAGTTTGCAATAGTTCCTCCCATTTCCATATCATTTTTCTTTCAGAGCACTATTTTAAACCCTAAGCAATACTGTCCGTAATTTAGTTCGTCCAAATCTATGAATATTTTGAAGCTAACACAATTCTAGCACTATCGTCATCTTTCTTATGTTCTTTCTTATGTTCTACTTTCAGAAAAACGAAGGTAATGATAATCTGTCTAAGCAAGACTTTGATACATTTTTTACTTTGTTGACAGTTAATGTCAGAAGGAAGAATCCTAGGTGCTGCACCTTACCATCTGTTATTAGCCTCTAGTCAAGAATTTAGGGACCTTGTCAATGCACACAAAGAGACTGTTGGTTCTGAAAGGGTCACCGAGGTTACTTCTCCTCGTCGACTTAAAACCTCTACTAGAGAGATTATAAGCACCTACGTGGAGAAGCAATTCAAAACATCAGTAGGTAATCAATTGATTAAGCAAGAAGAGAGATACAAAGGAAATACTGGTGTGAAACCTTACTTACAGTACCTAAATCAGAACAAGGGCTTCTTGTACTTCTTCTTTGCAACTCTATCTCACACGGCATTTGTAGTTGGACAAATATTACAGAACTCTTGGATGGCTGCTAATGTCCAGAATCCTCATGTTAGCAAATTGAGACTGATCATAGTGTACTTGGTGATTGGATGTAGTTCAATATTCTTTTTGCTCCTTAGATCTCTTTTGGTGGTTGCTTTGGGTATCCAGTCATCAAAGTCAATATTTGCACAGCTACTTAACTCTCTTTTCCGTGCACCAATATCCTTCTATGACTCCACACCTCTGGGAAGGATACTAAGTCGAGTAAGAGCCTCCGAATAAGGACTTCTGTTTCTTTTCTTTTCTATTCTTCTTTTTCTTTTATTAGTATCTTCAAACAAAAATGTATAGTAAATGATGCATCGAAGAATTTCTTGAGGCTTACAAGTCTTGTTTCTGACATAGGTTTCTTCAGATTTGAGTATTATCGATCTTGATGTCCCAATCTGCATAATGTTAACTGTTGGGTCTACCCTGAATGCATTTGCTAATCTCGGGGTACTAGCTATTTTTACGTGGCAAGTCTTGCTTATCTGCATACCCGTACTCTATTTGGTGCTACGCTTACAGGTAATAATGTAATATTATGTTAATGAATGAGGTTCTACTTATGAGGATAATAGGAATACTTGGACAACCATTGAATTGAAGATGCAGCATTCACTGCCTCTTCTATATATATGAGAAGCATCGAGGAGGATTACGACATACCATTTGGGTGGCTTACACCAAGACAGTTTATCGGGTATGGCATATACCATCGATTCTGCTTCTACACTTCATGTGTTAGATAGTAGGATGCTCACTGTTGTCATTGTATCAAAGCACCAAGTGATCCCTTCCAAAAAAAAAAAAGGAAAAAGTTTGACTTCGTCAGATGATCATAACATAACAGTCTAATATATTTTGTTTATTTCCTGGATGATTAAAGAAAAACATGATCCACGAAAAAATCAGATGCTTACGTTTTGCGCATTTTGTCAATCTGTGACAAGAAAAACCTAATTTTGACCACCCTCAAACACCCTAAATGCGTTAAAATGCATGGTAGAGGCAGGGGAGCAGCTTCGTCCATCCTCTTGTGTGGATATGGTATTCTTCTTAGTAGATTCTGTCTTCCTAGTTGCCTTTTTCTCAATAAATCCACTAGAATTTGTTTTTTTCTAAACAACAGAGCTACTATTTTGCTTCTGCAAAAGACTTGATGCGGATCAATGGCACAACTAAGTCCTTGGTAGCAAACCATTTAGCTGAATCAATAGCAGGAGCCATAACTATTAGGGCTTTTGATGAGGAAGACCGCTTCTTTGCTAAGAATCTAAATCTTATCGACACAAATGCTAGTCCATTCTTCCACACTTTTTCAGCAAACGAGTGGCTGATTCAACGTCTGGAAATGCTAAGTGCTGTCGTCCTTGCCTCCTCGGCACTTGCCATGGCCTTGCTTCCACCAGGAACTATTGGCTCTGGTGGGTGAATATTTTTTTTCAGTATTCAGACCTACTATTATTCTCACTCCAATTATATAATTGCAATTTACAATATTTCCACAAGAACATGGAATATCAATCTCTAACTTCATTGTGATGGCAGGATTTATTGGGATGGCACTCTCATATGGTCTTCCATTAAACGTTGCCCTTGCTTACTCTGTTCAAAGCCAATGTGTGCTAGCAAATTACATTGTTTCAATGGAAAGGCTAAATCAGTACATGCACATACCCAGTGAAGCACCTGAAGTCATAGAACATAACCAGCCAGTTCATAGTTGGCCTTCTGTTGGCAGAGTGGAGATCCAAAGTTTGAAGGTCAGTTTATGTTTTGCTTTAGAAATCTGAGACGGAAATGCATCAGCTTCATGATAGTTGAATATTAATAAATATATAAATTGATGTGATTAGCAGATTAGATATAGGCCCGATACTCCGTTTGTTCTTCAGGGGATCAGTTGCACATTTGAAGGAGGACACAAGATTGGAATGGTTGGGAGGACTGGCAGCGGGAAGACAACTTTGATCGGTGCATTGTTTCGTTTAGTAGAGCCAACCGAGGGAAAGATCATAGTAGATGGCATTGACATTGCGACCATTGGGCTTCATGACCTGAGGTCACGTTTTGGGATCATACCTCAAGATCCTACTCTTTTTAATGGTACTGTGAGATACAATTTGGATCCCTTATCACAACATACAGACAAGGAAGTATGGGAGGTATAAATCTATGATATTTTCTTTGTTGTTAACATAAGAAAGAGCTATAATAGCTTGGGAAACACAAATTTATTACCTGTCCTGGCTGACCGGGAACAATTGATACAGCAATCCGTAGTGGTCAAAACCTTGTGAGCACCATTGCGAGTTGCAGGAGCTGTAGTTCTAATGCAACAGATCCTGACAAAGTTATGGCATGCATGGTTTTGTAACCCAAAAGATCACTTTAATACAGTTGCTTGTTAGTTTTGTTACGTCTGACTGGAGGGACAAGATAACAAACATTGCATGGAAAAGATAAGATGTTTTGTTTACAAGCTGCAACTTGTTTTGGATCTCAATTTTCCATATCTTTCGTTATTTTTCAAGAAATTTCTATTCTCTGGGGGACTCATGTTGAAGTTTGAAGTCAGGGATCCTCTCTTTCTTGCCAAATCATATAGTATTAATAATATTATTTTCATGGTCTAAAAGGTTCTGGAAAAATGTCAACTTCGAGAGACTGTTGAAGTGAAAACAGAGGGCCTGGACTCACTAGGTAAGATATCTAAGAATGAGTGATGCTTTTGTTTTGACTAGGATTACCTAACAACAATCTGATATCACAGTTCTAGAAGATGGATCAAATTGGAGTGTTGGACAACGACAATTATTTTGTCTAGGACGGGCTCTATTAAGGAGAAGCCGAATACTAGTGCTTGATGAAGCTACTGCATCAATAGACAATGCAACAGACACAATTCTCCAGAAAACTATAAGGACAGAATTTGCAGATTGTACCGTGATCACAGTGGCTCACAGGATACCAACCGTGATGGACTGCACAATGGTGCTTGGCATAAGTGATGGTGAGTTTCAGTTCATACCTCCAAATAATGAAACCAAAACAAAACAAAAAATATACTTCAATTTTCTATTGTGTTAATTTTTATAAATGTTAGATTGAGTGTTTTAAACATTCACATCACCTCTAACCACTTATTTACAGAAACCAACATTAGAATTATAGGAATTCAGACACTCCCATACTTAGAATTGTAAGAAATCAGACACTCCCATACTAAGAATTTTTGTCATGTGATGTCTATGCTGATTTAGATGTCCAAGATTAGTTTCAACTAGGGATTATCAGTTATGCCGTAGTGTTGCTCAATTTTTTTTCAGTTAACCTGAAAAAAGGTTAACAAATTTTAGAATCCATGTGTAGTTTGTGGACGAGGAATCAGAATAAGCTTTGAAAATGTAAAAAGAACTTTTTTCCTTCCTCTTTTACAGGGAAGCTGATGGAGTACGATGAACCAATGAAATTGATGAAGTCAGAAGGGTCACTATTCCGACAACTTGTAAAGGAATACTGGTCTCACATCCACTCTGATGATTCACAGCAAAGTGAAACGAAGCTTAGATAAGAAAATGAAAGGCAGGAAGGTAATAAAGCTCATCCGTTAAGTAGGTGGTAATAATATAAATTTGGGACAAAAGAAGAAAAAGTGCCAAAGGATCACATGAATATCTCTAGGTTGTAGTTGGTCTTTCTTTATTGATGCCCAAGGCAGCTGGTCTCATATCGACTCTGCTGATTCACAGCGACGTAAAATGAAGCTTAGATAAGAAAATGTAAGGTAAGGAGGTAATAAGGCTTATTAATTTAATAAGTAGCAATAATATGATATTGGGCCAAGAGCAAAAAAAAAAAAGGGCTAAAGGGTTTCATGTATATCTCTCTAGGCTGTTTGTCTTGCTATGTTGATACCAAAGGCAGTGAGAAATGAACAACCAATCTTAATGCCTACTCTGATGTATTGTTAATTCTCTTCAAAAATAAAATTGAGAGTTCTCCTCACTATCTATTAATAGATAACATTTTTCCAAGTTAAAACATTGACCATGTAGATTGAATTAGGTACATCATAACCAGTTTAGTTCATCGTAGAAGCTACCGATCAAATAACACGAATGATTATTGAACTATGGTAAGTGGTAACATTTGAGTTATCAGTAGTGTTTTTCTTTTCTGTTTTTTTTTTTTTTTCCTCATTCTTGGCATCTAAATTACCAGTGTTGTTTTTTTGTTCTCATTCTCTAACATCTAAATTTTCAGTATGAATTCTTTCTCCATACATTAAAAACCCAACATCATAAAATTCTTTCATATTGTACATATTACAAACAATTTGAGAAAAGCATTAAAAAAAAAAAAAAAAGGATCAACCTTTAGTTGAATGTCTAACTAACAAGCAATAATAAGAAACCAAAACCCATTTCAGGGAAACTTAAAATGTGTAACTCAAAGATAGCATTGCAGAATTCAAACAATCAAACATCGTTAGGTAATCCAATGGAGTAAATAAAAAGATCCAAAATTATAAAATAAACAAAAACTCGTGAATTCAATCATTTAAAGAATTAATTCAACAAAACCAATCATCAAATTAAATTACTCCAAAAAAACAAAAAGGATCAAAACAAGGTCAGTTTAACAAACTTTATATAAGATCTGTTTGTTTACCTAAAAACCAGGCAGCTCTATCTTATTTTCACTCTCTAATCTCAGAAAACCCTAATTTCTTCAACCACGAATCTTCAAGTGGTGTTTGTGAGAACGCAATATTTTCTTCTTTCGCCGCAATCATCTTCTGGTGAGAGCTATGGGTTTGGGACTCCAAGGGTATTAGAAGAATGGAAAGGGGTAAATGATGGTAAATTTAGAGCCCGACAATACAAAATGGATTGTCCGTGATATATGACCAACAACACAGTTACAAAATGGTTTGACAATTCTAAGTACACAAATTATTTTATTGAAATTTTTATTGTGAAGGTATAGTAAAAAGTGAAATTTTTATTGTGTAGGTATAGTAAAAAGTTGGGTGGCAATACCCGCGACCCTTTCTTTTTGTTAGGAGAGTGAAGGACAAATGCCTTTAACATAGTCACAACAAGGAAGGATTAATGCCAAAGTTACAACAAGCCACCAAAAAACAGACGCATTAGAAAGCACCACCAACTGGTGCATAATAGGGCACTACCAACGCAGTGGAAGAGTTGATGTATCTAATAACTTAATCTAACTATCTTAATGCAGCTTCTATGCGGCTTCATTTTGAGTCGATATATAAGAGCCATGGTATCCTTGCCTGCTATCTTTCAAGACTAATTCTTGCAATCCAGCTTTTTATTAATTTCGGTTATGTCCTTCAACATTTCAATCTTATCTCTTGAATAATGTATTTACACTCAGTTTATACCAAACAGTGGGTGGTATAATGGTTCAACTTGCCTTTTTAAAAATGCCAATTGTGTCCTATAACTTTACTTTTTAGTTACACCTAGCTTACACCAGTTAGTGGGGTCGTATAGAGATGATACAAGGACTAATTTTTTGCAACGACGATCATTTCATCATTTAGATCAACATCAGCCAATGGAACATCTCCATGTGGGATCACACATCGATGAAAATATTTTATTATTAAGGCGGCTTACAATTGAAATTTGTCCTACGGTTATTTGAATTAACATTTTTACTTCATAGCAAAGGTTAGGGATCAAACTATCACCTAATTAAAAATTCTAAAGGAAATAACTAAGTCACTAAGTAAAAACCTCTACTTAGAGTATTGACTTGTTCGATTCTTAAATTGCGGAATTAAGAACTCGAATCGAATATTTCAATGTCTAAAAAATTAAAAATTAACACGAGAGATTTTTGCTAACGAGGAAAACCCAACTGGAAAAAACCCCGGGACCTAGTCCAATTAAACAATCAACTAAAAATTAACGTGAACCTACAGACTGATTTACCACTCAATAGACACGATTTATTATTCTTTCGACGTTCTGTTCAGAAACGGCTTTCGTTCAACCACAGTTTCGAATCCACGAACTGCTCCTTAGTTGATCACCTCTTCGCATACAATCCGAAACTCCACCGAATCAACGAACAACTTGAATCCACGAGCCAAATACCACACAACAAAAATATACCGGCAAAATATAAAGTTGTGTAAAAAAGATGATGGAAGGATTTATGCATCACTCAACACATAGTCAATCTAATCAATAGATCATAATTCAACCCATCAACTGATTAGAACTTGACTCTAGAACTTGAAAACCCTAATTCACGATTTTTAACTCTCCAAGCATTATGTTGATCTCTCTATATCTTGTTTTGATGTAAACAACCTTAATATATAAGGTTTGGTCGTGCTAGACTCCTATAGAAAGTTTGCAATTGTCGGTTTGGCAAGTCCCAAAATGCAAAAACCACAAAATAGCAAGTATTTCGCACACACACAGAAGCACGATTTCGAAATCGGAAGTATTGGTTTTCGAAATCAGCAAAACAAATCTTACTGATTTCGAAATCAGCAATTGTGGTTTCGAATGTCATGCTGTCGGGTCTTTTTGGCACAAATCTTCTGAGAGGGTTGATTTCGAAACCAGCCTGGGTAGTTTTAAAACCAGTCCTCAAGGTCTGATTTCGAAACCAACCAAGGTGGTTTCGAAGCCAAACAACCTTAAAAGATTTTCAACCTTCTTTATGGCATTAAGTCTTTAACCAACCTTTGTCCATTAGTTCTAAACTAGTCTAACCACCTAAGAATAAGGTCTCTAGGTTACTTACCATCCTAAGATGACTTCTGGTAGTGAGTTGAGTTATAAGATGCTCTTCCTCCGATCCTTCAAATCTTCAAGTCTTAAATGATCAAAACATGGAGGCTACACCTAACTCTAACTCAAAGACATAGACTTTCATTGAGTTTTGAATTGAAACGCAAATTGATAAACCCAGGAGGAATTAATGGTCCTTACAACACATACTAGTGGGCCGAGGCTGTGTGGTGATGATCCAACGATTGATTTTTTTTTGATGATGATCTTCTCAATCAAGTACATCAACAACAGTTTATAGATCATCTCAACGTGGACTAACCTAATTACACTTCGCTGACACTTGCTAGTGGGGAGTCGCGTTATGATAATCTAAGTGCAAATTTTTTTAAGAATGATCTCAGTCCAACATAAAGAACAAGCCAGACATCAAAAACCCGTGCGAAACACGTATGACGGGCTTGTATATAATATAAATACCACGTGGCTTAATTATCTCTTCATGGCGATAGTCTTAGGGAAAGTACAATTGGATCCCTAAATCCTATGTCAAGGGATGAAAGGGTCGCTAGTGGGATTTTCTAAACTATCAAATCTAGACCAAAATCCTTTCATTAAGAGATCCTTAAAGGATCGATCGAATGACCATCGCGTAATTTCTAACAATATATGAACAGCATATGGGGGCGGAACTAGATTTTTCTAAAAACATTTTTAATTTATATACTGCCTACTCCTTTCTACATCTATCCATTTTATATCTATCCCGTCTAATTTTCCTTTATACCTAGCTTTCGTCGTTAAACCTCTTTACTTTCTACTTTCTTTGATCTTTTTTTCTCTTTTTGTTCTCACAGTTCTTCAACAAACACAAGTTAGAAACCTTAACTTTCACGTTAGCCCCTCAATGTAAATTCCTAGTTATTCCTTTCCTAATCGCAGAGATGGTCTGGTGATCACCACAGTACCCTACCATGACTTGTTTAAAGGGATTGTCCCTTATTTCCCACTATTAAAAATTTATCCTTAACCCTAAAGATCCTATGTTAAGGGATAGAGATTTAAGGGTTCCCACCGATTGCTCTTATAAATGCAATTATGTACTGGTTGAAAACGAGTATTCAATGTGATGTCTCCATGTTATCCCTACACCACTTGAGAATTCTTTTAAAACCTATTTTTTGTATAATTAATTTTCCTATGTTCCGAGCTAGTTCTATTTTGTGTTACCAGCATTGACAAATTGTGTTATTGGTGATATGGATCACAATATCTACATGAAAACACAACATATATGAGTAGTGTAACTATTCAGCTAGATTTGAATAACAAAACTTAAAAAATTAAATGTATGTTTAACTAAGGGTGGGTTGCATACTTGTTCCAATTCCCCTCTCTAAATTGCACAATTACTGAGATTGCATAGACACATGGTAGCCCACTGATCTGCCATACACAACATATGCATGTGTGCTTCACAAAATCCACAGTCCAATGCATGTCTTTGTTGTCCCTAACACTCCATAATGTCTCAGTGGATGGCTTGTTATCATACACGTGGTTTGTTGAGGAAAATAGGGTCTAGATTAAAATTATGCCGCGGAAACGAATAACTATTTTCCCTTCACAGAATCACATGAGGATACATGAATTAAAATAAATAGTCTTACTGGCTTAGAGGCTCCAAATCAATTCGACACAAATCCGAAAAATACTCAAACTTTTTTGCTTTCCATATTATTCTTTGCCATTTGTCAAATTGCTAACTATGGCGGCTCGACCCCATTACGACCCAATAGTTGTATCTGACGTGGCAGATAAAAATTAAGCACGTGCTAACTATATTACGAAACCCCCATGGCGGCTCGATTAGTGCAGTGGTTATGTGATCAGATATTGCACTGCTAAGTGCTAATACAACAAGTGGAGCACAAAAAATTGAGTGATTTAACCACTAATTACATAGGCCATTGGTAGAACAGATAAAACCCTAATTTATAATACTAATTAAAATGGGTTCATTTGTATCCAACTAGATACCAACAATTCCTTATCCTACATTTTTACATTTTATAATTCAAGTTGAACAAAAATATCTCAAAAACATCCAAAAAGGTCTCATTTAGTTTCAACTTTTTCTAGGTTTAAAAGGTGATTATTAGGAAGAGGTTTGATCAGTTGTAGAAGATAATAGTTCTAAAGTAGTTATACTTATTAGTACAATCATGGCTTCCTTCAAAAATCTTCTACTAGTAGCTTTTGCCTTGTTTTTATTGATCACTCCTCTTTCTCATGCACAACTCTCTTTGTCTTTCTACGATAAGACATGTTCTTCGGTCCTTGATATCGTAAAATCTACTGTTCGTAGCGCGATAAATAGGGATAAGAGAATGGGAGCCAAACTCATTCGAATGTTCTTCCATGATTGTTTCGTTGTTGTATGGATTTTTTTACTTTTTATGGTTGCTTAAACTTTTGGATTTTAAGTTACTATTTTTTGGGTTTTAAGTAATAAGTTTTATGATATGAATTAAGTCCACAAAGATTAGTCGTTTAACTCCTCTAATCTTGGTCGACACTGAAAACTTTTCTACAGAAAAATAACCTAATAAACTGATGCTTAACTTCAAAAACAAACAAACAAAAAAACAGTCTAAAAGACTTGAAAAATGGCTCAAACTTTAAGATTTTTTCTTTTTTAGTTGTACAACAGATAGATCAATGGTTAATTGTCAGCACATCTTTTAAAGTGTAAGCTGATTTCAAGCCTAGGTCATAGGTTTAACTCCTAACGACTTTTTCATTTCAGCGGAGAGACGCTAACCTACTCAAATTTTTAGATTTCAGATTTAGAGTTTGAAAAGTAAAGAGAACCAAACACAACCTAATCAAACATAATAACATTTTTATGGTACAATTTTTAGAGGACTAGTTCTGATACAAGTATGGGATTGGTCCTGCTAATATAAGCTCTTGGCAGTACTCTTACTTTGCGCCGGTTTTCAAGAGTGAGTTCTAACCAATAGTTCTAGCTTTTAGAATAAATTGTTGTTTCGGCCATCCTACTTTTGTGAGACTACTCTGAAGTTATTTCTAATCCAAAACAACAAAGTTGAGAGCTGCCGATCATCCTAGTGAGATAATTTTGTAGTTAGTTTGCATTGTTTGTATGTATTTAAGTACTTGATTTATCTAATAGTCTTTTGTCTGTGATTGTAGGGATGTGATGCTGGGGTCTTACTAGATGACAACCTTCCGAGTATCGATAGCGAGAAGAACTCAATATCTAATAAGAACTCTCTCGGAGGGTTCGAGTTGATTGACAAGATCAAGGATGCAGTTGATCAAGCTTGTCCTGGACCTGTCGTATCTTGTTCGGATATCATCTCGATCGCAACTCGTGATTCTGTCGTTGAGGTTAGGAAATCACTTTGAGAAAGCTTGGTTTTACTACTATTTGTTTACACCCTGTTACACCAGCTTATTGAGCCACATGGAGATAATCCAAGGTCAGATTTGATGTAGAATGATTTCCTCATCATGTAGAACATCCGACAAAAAAATTAAATTGTTCTAAAACTGTTAACAGGATCAAAAGTAGATTGAAATTTGACAGTAAAATAAATAATTCAAAAAACTTAAAATTTTAACTAATATCTGATGCAAATTATAGGTTGTATTGATCCTTTGTGAAGATGATTAACATGAGTTCACCACACAAATAGACATACTTGGATCATCTCTATATAGTATAGAGAGTACACAAACAACAAATTACTAACAAAAGTTCTTTGAATCACAGTTGGGAGGTCCTTCATGGTCAGTCTTACTAGGAAGAAGGGATGCAAGAACTGCAAACAGAAATGAAGCAGACAATCTTCCATCTCCATTTGCAGACCTTCAAGTTCTTATTAAGAATTTCAGTGATAAGGGATTTACAGCTAAAGAAATGGTTGCTCTATCTGGAGCTCATTCAGTTGGCGTGGCACGCTGTTCCCTATTTCGTACCCATTTATACAATGGATCAAACGTTGAAGTATTGGTTGCAAACGAGAGAAAATCAAAGTGTCCTTCAAACGGTGGAGACGATAATTTAGCTTCTATAGATCATCAAACTCCAAACCGATTCGGTAACAACTATTTCCAAGCACTTGTTACAAGGAGAGGGTTACTTCACTCTGATCAGGAGCTCTTTAATGGTGGATCTACTGATGACATAGTAAAGACTTATAGCCAGGATTCGGGGACATTCTATACCGACTTTGCGAATGCCATGATCAAGTTGGGTAACTTGAATACTCTTACAGGGAACAATGGAGAGATCAGGAAAAATTGTAGGAAAATTAACTAAGGGTATAATCTCAATATGTAGCTTCTGATCTTACTAGCTTATAAAGTCTTATATTTGATATAAATGGGATTTGAATCAGTTTGGTTCCTATTATCAGATTCTATTTTTCTGAGCAAATTTGTGTAGTTAGAAGTAGACTTGGCATTAACGGATCGGATTAGCGTCGACTGTAGGCGGGTTGATGCGGTTTACCAGGTCAAGTTTATCAAACCCTAATCCTAACTAGTTTATAATACAGGTCAAATTTCCAAATCGTTTAGTGTTTTCCTATATAAAATAGTTAAACAGGTCAAGGTTGACCCTAACCCGAACAGGATTGAATGGATAATGGGCCAGAAAATCTCAACCCTATCCCTATCCGTCTAGCGGTCGAATTAGAGTAGGGTAGTTTAGGGTAGTCAATTATGTCCAGTTCAAGCATCTAAAGTAATGAACTACAAGTTAATAATATAAGTGAGCTTTGAATCAGTTTGATCCTTATTATCAAATTCTGATTTCTTAGCAAATTGTAAAGTTAGAAGTAGTCAATTATGTCTAGTTCAAGCATCTCAAGTAAGGAAATTACAAGCAGCCAATAAAAGGTTGAATGTTTCAATATGAGGAATGTAATTAGAAGTTAACAATGTGAATTCAGATCAAATCACCCGCTAATCGGTTTAAATCTGAATTCTTCACCAAAACAGTTCTTGATGTCAAACTCATAGTCGACGAGTGTATGCAGCGAGAAGACCAAAAGAAAGTGAATTCAAACCCAAAATATGCATAAAACGCGAATAATTGGCTTCGAACAGGCGTAAGATTAAAGAATTTTCTTCTTACATAACAAGAATAAAAACAAAACAGAAAGCACTAATGTTTTCATCAATTGTACAGAAACCTTGCACAGCATTTGAATGAACCTAGATATGTCTCACAAAACTACAAAAAGAAAAAAATGAATAATCACAGAGCTTCTCTATGTTCAAAAACTGGTTTTGTTCTAATAACTTTAGCAGAAGGCATTTTACTAATTCCAATTCTAAATGTCTCAAAAACCTCGCCTTCATTGGCTTCTCTTTCCATTTCTGCAATCTTCTTCATCTTCACAAATTTAAAGACTATCAAACCAACCAAACTCATCAAAACTAACCCAAAAAACCCAGAAACAAAACCTACCACCCAACATTTCCATAACCTCTGTTTCTTCTTTTTCTTCCCCATCTTTTGCTCAATCGATCGAACAATTGAAAAATGACCTTGAGCTTGTGTAAAACATACATTAGGAACCGTCATCTCACTGAAATCTGTTGATCCATTCAGTCCATATCGAACACATTTTAGTCTTGAATTTGATCCATCGGTAGGCTTTATAACCTGCGGAAAATGAATAGAAATCTGGTATCCTGTAATGTTTAAGTCAAGCCTCAGTTCTTCATTACCAGTTAAACTCGTTCCATCATAAGCCCTGAAACCAAAAATTGGAGTGACCAAAGAGTAGCCTTCCAAATTGTAGTAAGAAGAAGACCAGTTACCTAAATTTTGATAGACAAAAATTAGTCTCTTTACATGTGGAACCAGAACAATTTTTGGTGGGATATCAATGGAGCTAAAATTTGCTCCCCTGGTCCACAAGCTACCACTTCTCAGCCTTACAACTGAAGCTTCAATGCCTGATAAAGTAGCAGGGAGAGCTACTTTGAATAGAGTACCTGTATGAGGTCGCCCGATTGTGGTTTCGAAAGCATAATCTTTAAGAAGAGAATCTAAGGAATTCTGAGAGAAGTTATTCAAGCTCTGGACAGAAAAAGAATGGAAGAAAAATAAGATCAATGAAATGAAGAACCAGCATTGTTTGGAACCCATCACATCAATCAAATCCTGTACTTAATTCTGTTCTCAACCATTCAAGAAGAACCAAAATTTAGATCAAACATGGGATCCATTCTAAAAATCCCATCTACAATGCTGCTTTTCTATAATTTAAAACTACTTTTATTTCTTCTACTTCAACAAAGGAAAACTAATCATAGACTCTTTTTTTTGTTTACAGGAACCATCCGGACTGGAACCGGAACCAAAATTTCTCGTCACAAATTGTCGAAAACCTGATAATCAAACTTACAATATAACTCCTCCTTCCATTAAATTCCAAGGACAAATTAAGCAACTTAAATACTGGTATGTAAATAATGAAATCACCTGGCTAATACGGGTCGAAAATTTTTCGATAACGTCGACTATATAACATCAATCAAATAACAGAGAAAATGAGAAGACAAAATTGGTTCATTTACGAAAGAAGATGGGTCTTCTTCTGAGAGATTTTTGGTTTCTTTTGTATGAAAAGAGGAAGAAGACATGCTAGAGAATGACCCTACAAAAGAGAAGGGTCTTCTAACATTGATGTTTTCTATTGGTGATCCTTTGTCGTATGGATTAGTTGAAGTGTCTAAACATAGTCGGAATATAGTCAGTACTAAAACTAATGGAGTTTTTTAGGGCATAGCTATTCTTCTATTACACCATTGTGCACCATGTGCCAAGCTCTTGATAATGATGGCTAACCTTTTTGGTACTGTTTGGGTGTTTTTTCCTTTTTGGTACTATTTGGGTGTTAAAGTATGCCTAGTAAAGGAGGCAAAGAACACAACATCAACAAACAACCGAGAATACAGAGACATCACTAACTTACAAGTATTGAAAGATCAACAGCTAACTTGTAAGAATCGGAAGATCATCTATGCAGTAAACAATATTTAGATGTGTTAATCCAAGACTTCCCTGTTACCACATGTAGGTGGTGTACCCATGGACCAACGGTGGTTAGTATGGCACTATGGCCCATATATTTAGGCATCTTGCCAATAGAAACTTTTTTGTCGCACGCTTTTGGGATAGCAATAAAGAGGTTTATCAAAAAAACGAAAAAAGATATTTAGGATTGGCTTACATATATATTCTTCCAATGCAATTATGGTGGCCTAGAAAATGAAGTTTGAAGATGGATTAAAGGCTAATTATTTTTAAGGATATTTTTTTCACTATATACATCATCCATGGTTTTTTAACTCGGCCGAGTCGTGTCTAACTCGTCCGACTCGGATCGGACTCGGTCACCACCTAGCTAACTATCCACTACTAAGCTCGGCACGTTATGAATTCGGTGTGACTCGGCCTCGGTCGACTCGGCCTCGACTCGTGTGACTCGGTTGGTTCGACTCGGTAGACTCGGATCTACTATTTTTTCTTTTCTTTTTCACAATTTTAGATCGTCTTTGACTCGTGTGACTCGGCCTTGACTTGGTTGACTCGCCCGGTTTGACTCGGTCGACTCGAGACTATTTTATTTTTCTTTGCTTTTTGTTTATTTTTTAGCTCATTAGTGACTCGGGCAGACTCCGTGGTGACTCGGACTCGGACTCGGACTCGGACTCGGACTCGGACTCGGATTCGGATTCGGACTCGGTTACTATTGAGTCGCCCACCGAGTCCGAGTCGACGAACCATGACATCATCGCTACCGAAAATTGGCTCATTATTTTGAAACTTTTAATCCCATTACTCAATCCAAATCTTGACATATGTAACCGGCAACTCCTGTTAAAATTGAGTTGAAACAAGTCAAAGTTAGTGTTAAACGTGGAGCTGAATCACGTTTTGTCCGGTCTACTTATTATTCTTCCGGCAATGATGATGATTCACCGTTTTAATAGACAATTTGGGTGGATGCCCATAATCCCGCATCAAAGTTTTGATGGACAGCATATAATAAACAAATTAATGAAGAATGATGATCTCTTACTATGTGATTTATGTACTTTTGTTTGAATCTCAATTGGCCCACCACGGAACTGATGATTTTCTTTAGAAAATTATTTTTGAACGTACCAAATGTTAGAATTAGTGCCATGTGGTAGGTGGATCCACCGTTATTTCCCTTTCAAAATGCTGGCATTTGGTCAGTTCTAAATAGCATTACTAATCTTCATTTTATTTTTACGACTCAACCTCTGGATGGATCTAGCATTTTGTTCACTTAATCCTACTGTTTTAGTTATTTTACTCAATTCAACATTACTAATTTACTAATGTATGTATAGTAATGTAAAATGTTATCATAATTTTGTTCAAAAACCCCATTTTTGAATGACAAATACCAAAAAACCCACAAACATTTACAAATATCCAAAAGTCTAATTTTATTTATTGTATTTACCGTTTTCTCTTTAATTTTTATCTAAATATCTATTTATCCAACTTTGACTAAACGTGTGGATTTTTTTATTTTTATAATCACTGGTTTACCCTTCCTAAATTAACTCATGCTTTCACTCTTATATATTCTCTCTTCCCTGATTTACGTTAGATTCAATTTTTGTTTGAAAATTTGGTTTCCTTTTTTATCTCAAACTATTGTTAGTTGTCAAAATCGAAAT
>MVGT01003175.1:17855-103155 GCA_002174775.1 Macleaya cordata | reverse complement strand
TTATTAAAATTTTATTTTAATACTTTTAATTATTTAATAAAAAATATTTTTTTAATTAAAAATATATTTTTTTTATCAAATGGGTTGAGGTCATTGGGAATCAATTTTGTTGGTTAAAGGATGAGGGCACAAGATATAAAATATGGCTGTGTATATATCAACCCTCAAACTCAAAACGGCGATGATTGGACTGTAATCTTGTAACGCCGACGGAAAGAAGTTAAATTCCTAATTTTTAGGGTTTCTAATTTGATAAGTATCGTACGTTATTAACTGTTAGGTATAGTTGTAATAAGGTTTATTAAAAAGGTTCAAATTTGTCTTCTGAATTGTAGGCATGCACATTGTTTTGTTTTAGACTAAATAGATCTATTTTTTTTCTTTTGGACCTAATGGATTAAAAAAAAAAGTCTTTTTGGGCCTTTTGGCCATTCCCCCTTATTTTATTTATTATGACGATCCTTTCTCTAATTACAAATATAATAAAGAATATAATTAAGAGAAAGCACTACTAACGACTAAAAAAATAAAACCATTAAAAAGCGGGAGAATAAAGAGAAGCCATCAACTAGTTAAATTCAGAGAGCGAACCCTACACTGAAAAGAGACTTAAATAAATTGTATCCAGGCTTATCCTGGGTAATGCATTTGGTCTCCCCACAAAGACCTCATGCCCTCACGCCTAAACGCATGAAGTCAGGAAAATTTTTTAGATCATTCTCACTAAAAATCATATCACTTTAATGTTTCTAATCCCATAAAAGTTAGGTAATTTATAAGCTGTCTTTTTTTTTCATTAATTTTAAAGTAACTTTTGGTGGGGTTAGAAATTTTTAAACATGGTGCTTCTTATACGAGGATGATCTAAATGATGCAGATAACATTTTCATACCCTTGGATCATCTCATATACGATCTACAGAAGCCTTGTAAGAAATTGTATGAATAAGTTTCTATGCACGCCGGGTGAGTTCGTTTAAGCATAACGAGCAACCCTTATAATCAATGTTTTAAAAACTGGACTGGTAGTCGAACCGAAGAAGCTAGTAGGTTGGGTCAATTTGGTTCAACCAGTGGGTTGACCAGTGGGTTAATTGGGCCTTAAAGCCCAAATTTGAATATTGTCCTATTTTGATTTTTTCCTAAGGGGGACTCCCCTCACTAAAGAAAACTAAACCCTAATAAAAAAATCTAGGTTTCATCCTGAGTCTCCAACTTCATGGTTACCATATTCAAGATTCTGGCGTTGGTGAACTTTACCCAACGGTAATAACGACTCAAGTTTTCGACAGTCAGTGTTCGAAAAAAATATTACGAGGTTCGACTTGTTATTTAAACACACAAAAATATCAAAAACATGGAGGAGGAAATTGTCAAAGAAATCCATTAATGAAGGAACTACTATAAAAAAATTACTTTGATAAGGGTATTGGGTCTTCAAATCCCGTTCAAGACTCAAAATCAACAACATTAGAAATAATACATCTTTCTAACAACCTTTTTTTAATTTTTTTTTTCTCTGTAGAATGAAATTTGAAAAAACCAGCACACTGAAATTCGATCAAATCATACTCAAGATGAAGAGCTTTTTCGACATATACCTCTCGAATTTAATTAATATTTTTGAGAGGTTGTTGTCAAATTTGAAAATTAAAACTGATCCACCAATCAGTTGAAAAACCACATGAACTTGTCGAAAATAATAATCAAAATCGACAGATTGTTGGAAAAAATATGTAACAAAATCTACAGATTATTAGAAAAACTATGTAACAAATTCAATAGGTTGCTGTCAAATTTAAATTTTAACTAAAATGAGAAAGCCTCCTCACAAGTAAAATAAACCCTACCCCTTAACCAATTTGTAAGATTTTGGGGTGCTCCCTAACTGAGCGAGCCCCTCATCCTTACTAGGGAGCCCCAATAACAGTAACCAAAAATAATAGGTCAGTGCGAGACGTAACCGAATTTTGGACTGGATCACCGGTTCACCGGTTGAACCGGCCAGTCTGGTCCAATTTTTAAAACACTGCTTATAATAATTAAAATTAAAAAAAAAATTTAAAAATAGGCAAAAGCCCGTCGAACGGTACAACCCAGCATGAACCCGGTCGTGCCACACCAGTGGGTCATGCTAGCCAAAGTGGTGAAGGGATTTGGCACGGCCCAGCATGAAGCACGGCTAGCCCATTAAAATTCATGTCCTGCCGTACTGGCCATTTGACACCTCAATGTGTTACCATTAGAAATTGTTGACATTCATGTGTAAACATCTATATATTAAAATAGGACGGTATCTTTTTATGTATAGCCATCAACGACTAAAATATAAGAAAGAATCTTTTTTTATTCCCCATCGACGTCCCACATCGATCCACCTCCCTTAATCCGACGACTCTATTTCAATCCACATCATCTGATGGCTACGACTTATTTAACCCATTCATTTTTATACAAAGATAAGTTTGTCCTTGACCCTTTAAGGTTTTTGAGATCAAAATGGTAATTTAACAATTTTTTAACTCATAGTCTTAATTTCTTTCCTAAATACCAGATGTATCCCATGGCCATAGTTATTTATTTACACCTGATTTACACTTGACGGTGGAGTTGCATGGAGTAAATCCAAGGGCACGTATGTGGGTGCGCACGAAGCGTGCATGGGGGGCAATGCGTAACGCATGTAGGTAGATTGAACAACTATTTTACGAATCACACACACGTAGCATATATGAAGAGGAAAACGCGGTATTGAGCCATGCCGGAGGCACGACGATGTACCTAGTTTACTCTTAAGGGTGGTGGTTAAGTCGTTGGTACCAAAAATTACCAATTTAAAAATAAGAGATCATGACATTGTTATATATATTGACATAACCGTTATAATTATTTTTTGTTGCAATGGCTGATTTTTTTAGTGAGGATGATCTATATAGTTAGGAGAACATCTTCAAAATAATCTAATGGGGGTGTTAGGGTAATCTCTTTAGCATATAGATCATCTCGATGTTAAATCACATCATTCTAAAACTTCTAACCCTATCAAAAGTTAGTTTAAAATTATCAAAAGAAAAATGAACGATTCATCAATAATCTAACTTTTGATGGGTTATAAGTTTTAAAATGACGCGATATAAGGTAAGGATGGTCTACATAGTGAGACATCTTGATCGAAACTCAGCCCATGGATCATCTTCGTGTGGGACTTATAACACATTGGGCATTTTAGAGCACCCAACTAATTTCTGGGATAAGGCAGAGCTCCAAATCTACACTACCAGGTAAGATCTTATTGTTGGAGTGGCCTCAAGAAGAGTTGAACTCATGACTTCCAAACTATGAGTTAAGAGCTTTAACCCCCTTGATTCAGGATTTGAACACAATGGGCATTTTGAAACTGGGCAATGTATCCCTCCTAAAATATAATACATAAGATAGGATTCACACACACACTCTAGTTCATCCAGTAGCCTATGGAATCCATATAGAGATGATCCAAAGTCTAATTTTGAATAAGGATGTTCTCCTGACTATGTAGATCAACCTCATCGAAAATCAGCCCATTCTAAAACTTGTAACACGATAATCCATTGATTGTGTTTAAATATAAAATGAATAACTCAATCACTGTTGATTTCCAATAAGTGGATGATGGGGTAACAAGTTCTAGAATGGATTTTTTTGTGTAATGATGATCTAGATGGTGAGGAGAACATCTACAGAAAAATCATCCATTGAATCATCTCTGTGAAGATCCCTTAGACCATAATCCACACTATAAATATATTGTTTGAATAATAATATATGGGATTCTTTCTTTCTCATAACAACAGATTTTTTTAGAAAAATTGAAAGTAGGCAACCCTCTATGCAGATCCGTCCCCTGTCAAGAAGTATTAAACCCAAGACAACCAAAGTTAAATAGTTGCATCGCTAACCATTAAATAACAGTTTCTTAACAATATATAACAAATATTATGAACAAAAAAATAAAAATAAAAATATTATAATTATAATTGTTATTAACAGTAAAACATTCCTCATGCTTAACAAGGGCCATTAATCAATGCTAGTATGATTCAATTTTAAGGTGCAGCAGCGGCTGGTGGCAAGGGTACTGGTGATGCAGAGCGCTGTGCTGCATAGCGCCGCGCAATTACATTCGCTCCATCGATCACCAGCATCACTTTCTCTTCACCGTTTAGAATGGTAGCAATGGTGGATTTGGAACGAAAAACTATGCGAGTCGCGAGTAAGCGTATGTTTGAAGGGACTTGATCCTTGTACACAACCTCTATGGACTCCGCACCGTAAGTTCTGCCTGTAATTAACAAAGTAATCAGCCAAAGAGTAACTAATTAAAAAAGAGATAATTAATTAGGAATATATTATATTATATATCATATCCAAAAAACATATAAAAAAAACCATTCAATTCTAGAATTTTGGCTCCAAATTCGAATTAAAATTGAAGCCACCTTTGTAGAAAGGCTGCCACCCTAGCCACTATATTTGACTACCAACCTTGAACCCTTTCACCCTCATAAACTCTCTCGGTGGAGTTGCCTATAAATAGGCAACCCTTCTTATTGATTTAGTATCAAGTCTTAAAAGTTATTGTAAGAGAGTGAGAGAAGTAATCTCTCTTGAGATAGTCTCTTGAGTGTAACCTCTTCTTGTATGAGAGAAGAGAGAAAGTGAGAGTGTAAACTCTTGTACACTTGTGCTTCTTTGTTTATAGTGGATTGGCTTAGTGAGGCTCAAAGAGGACGTAGGACTAGCTCCGAACCTCTATAAATCTTATGTGTCTTGTGAGTAATTTATTTCTTCTTTATTTGCTTTGCGAGTGTTATTTATTTATTCATTCATTTACTTCCAAGATCCTGCATTTCGTAATCGAGAGAAAATTCTAAGTAGATTGATCACCTACGACGAGGGTATATTTTCTCAACATTCATCTTATTGGATCCCGCCTGCTTGATTTCTTAGTCACGTACGTGCCATCTTTATCTATCCATCTATCTTCTGTATAATATAAGACTACCGAATAAATCCTTAATGTTTTATCAAATTATTCATCTGTTACCAGCAATGGTACAAAATTTCATAGAATGCTCTATAGTTTGTATTGTTGGCCCTTGGCTATATTGAACAACAGTACAAATTTTACTTGTGTGGAATAAATCAAATACTGGCTTCCAATTTGTGCCCTTATTATATGATGATTTAAAGGTTGATTTTCAGTTGCAATGATCTTTTCATCATGGAAATCATCATATCTAAAAATAATTATATGTTCTAAAACTTCTAGCTCCCTTAAATTATCCCATCAAATAACTGAAGTTGTTGCCTCTCTTTTTAGAAAGAGCAGCTCCACCGCCTAACAGTCTCCTACTTAGAGCTGAATGAACTGCAATCCCAAAACTGAAGTACATTATTTTCTCCCCTTTTCAACTTAGATTGTTGGTGTTAATTGAATCTCCTTGATGTGGCTTATTACCTCCTTGTCCCTCAGAATAAGAGACCCACTGAAGCTTTGCAAAGCTTCAGTTTTTCCATTGTTACCCCTTTGGTAAACATGACTGCCGGATTCTTAAAACCAAGAATCTTCTTAAGTAATAACTCGTCATCCTCCAACAGAGATCGAATGAAATGATATCTGATGTCGATGTGTTTCGTCCTAGCATGATAAGCTGAGTTCTTGACAAGATGAATAGCACTCTGACTATCACTATATAGAACATTGTTCTCTTTTTCTTGCCCCAATTCTGCTAATAAGCCTTTCATCAATATCATCTCCTTACTGGCTTTTGTAACAGCCACATACTCTTCTTCTGTAGTTGACAATGTCACCAACATCTGTAACTGTGAGTTCCAACTCACTACAGTAGACCCTAGAGTATACACATACCCTGTCATACTTCGCCTTCTATCAAGGTCACCAGTGAAGTCTGCATCTACATATCCCCTCAAAATGGAGTCCCCAATTCCGTAGCACAAAGGTACATTCGTGGAACCTTTCAAGTACCTAAAGATCCACTTTACAGCTTCCCAGTGCTGCTTACCAGGATTGCTAGAATACCTGCTCACTACTCCCACTGCATCGACAATATCTAGTCTTGTGCACACCATAGCATACATAAGACTCCCAATTACTGAAGCATATGGCTCATTTGCCATATAATCCTTCTCTGCATTAGTTTTGGCGCTCTACAACTTTGAAAGCTTGAACTGACTTCCAAGCGGTATGCTAACTTACTTAGCACTCTTCATATTGAACCTTTTCAGAACGGATCCGTTCAATATATTCAGCCTGATTAAGCATAAGTGTTCCCTTAGACCTGTCCCGGCTGATTCTCATACCGAGAATTTGTTGTGCTTCACCAAGATCTTTCATGGCAAACTCACTTGCCAATTGCGCCTTCAGATTCTTAATTGCATGTAGAGAAGTTTTAGCAACTAATATATTGTCAACATACAATAGTAAAATGATGTAACCAGATTCAAACCTTCTGGTGTAGCAACAATGATCTGCGTTACATCTCGAGTAGCCACTTATGTGCATGAAGTTGTCGAACTTCTTGTACCATTGTCTCGGGGATTGTTTCAAACCATACAAACTCTTTTTGAGTTTATATACCATCTCCTCCTTGCCTGTTTCGATGAAAATAGTTGGTTTCTTCATATAAATTTCTTCATCAAGGTCACCATGAAGAAATGCAGTTTTTACATCTAGCTGCTCAAGGTGGAGAGCTTGTGAAGCCACTAGGCTAAGCACCACTCTGATAGTGGTCATCTTTCACAACTGGAGAGAATATCTCGTTGTAGTCAATACCTGGTTTCTGTTGAAACCCCTTCACAACGAGCCTCGCATTATAACGTGTCTCCATTTCCTTCGTTCTTTAGCCGATAGACCCACTTGTTCTCTAACGCCTTTTTGCCTTTCAGCAACTTTGCTAACACCCAAGTGTCATTTTGTGAGAGTGAGTCCATCTTGTAACACCCCAAATTCTGAATCACGGGTAAATCCCGAATTAAAGATTCAAAATTCGTGTGTTAACTCAATATAAAAGAAAACCATATATATATATATATATATATCTTTCTCTATAAGTGTCCGTAAATGTAGAGCATATCATGATCAATTAAGTAGGACACGAACAAAACTTTAACTTTACTATGATGGTTAAAACGTTATGTATAAAAAATAATTTACTTCATGGTTCAATACCAGATATTTAACCACAATGTTCTAATTCACATAAATATCTTTGAAATGCAATAGTGGAGGGTACCTGCAAAACAAAAGAAAACACTCCGACGCCTAAGTTAGTAGTGTACCATTTATAGGAAAAATAAATTGTATGACTTTAGCACATGAATGATCCAATGTTTATAGTTTGGAAATATTTTTATGCTGAACCGTCATTACGGCTGCCTACGTACCCTTTAGGGATCAAGCATTACGTAGTTCATAACTTTAAACAAAATATATCCAGCTAAGTCTCTATTACAGTTCAACAATTTTGGATAAATCAAAACTACAGTAAATAAACTTCAAAAATTATCAAATTTTTACATAAATAAGATATATTTGTCTAGTTTTCGAACATCAAGCGAATCCTTAATCAGATCTACGATCAAAGAGAAGTAACTAAATTATCAAATATATACCAGAAATTCTACTACTGTAAGGACTTGTCTAAACGAAATAGAATTTAACCAAGACGAATCATAAATCTAAAAATAGTATTGGTAACCCTTTACCTTTTCTATGATATATATATATATGTATGTATTAACAAATAAATATATGGAATATTTACCAATCTAACGGTAGATCTTTGGTCCACACCCTTCAATTAATTAACTACTTATAATTTAAAGTAGCAACTCCAGTAGGGTTTTTATGATGGATCAAGGTCTTTCCTTCATCCAATTGACCTGAAAATTTACAGTAGTATTTAATATATCCCATAATAATTGTGTAAAAATATTAGACAGATCCAACGGTAGATTTGAGAGTAATGAATTTCTTATTTCGAACTCGCTATTTTTGTTCCTCTAACAAAGATGACGATTTTTATTGTGATTGGTGTACTTAAACTTCTCCAAATAAGCTGATATTTTAACCAAGTATACTTTATTATCTCATCTACATCATACTCAATTTTTAGGACCATCCAACGGTCCAATCTTGAGCAATGACTAATTTCTTCTTCTCTCTTTTCTTCCTCCTTAGAGTTATTCCAAGGAGAATTAGTAGCTCCTCCTTTGATTTGCTTCCAAATCAAGTATAAAAACTCTCTTTATGATGTTAAAAATACTTATCTCTAATTGAAAACTCTCTTCCGATTTTTCTCTTTCTATTTCTCTCTTCTTTCTTATCTCCCTCCCCCCCATTTATTGTCTTCACAACTACCTCTTTATATAGGTGAAAATAGAATCATAAGGTGGTGGATAAAAATAAAATTAATGGTGGTGGATTAGCCACTACAATGGTGGACTAGCCACCACTTAGTGGTGGTAGACTAACCATTATACTTAGTGGTGGTAGTGATTGTAGTATATCTACTACTATCTAGTGGTAATACAGGTGGATGTTAGAAAAATTTTTATTATTATTATTCTTAGTCAAATATTTAATAAAAATAGTAAATACTAGATAAATTTTTATGTACTAAAACTTTGATGTGACTTTTAATGGTTTGAAGACATGTACCAATCAAAATGATCTTGTGGATTAAATTAAAAGTTTTGAGTGAATAAACATTATTCCTTAATGAATTATCTATATGTACACATTATACTAATATGACTATAACTCCTAGACCATATGTCCGAATATTACCCACCATACCATTCTGAAAACTAGATTCAAAGAGCTACAACTTCACCAGAAATAGCCTAAGGCCAATTTGGAACATAAGATGTCCAAAAATGAGTTTAAAATATACTGATAAACATATATACGAAAATATATAAATAATAACCTATAAAATGTTGAGTTGTCTCAACCCAAAACAAGTAATGGGCTTAGCCCATTTAACCCATAGTTTCATTGCCAAGTTCATTACCTAGATTATTGGGTTAGCCCATCTAACCCATACATAAATATGTATATATAGATCTTATTACAAAAGATTACTACACAAAAGATAATTCAATTTAAGATAAATTCATAATACTAGTTCTTGGGTTAGACCTAAGGCGAATTTGAACTCAAAAATTCAGGGTATTACACATCTCATCCTTCAAAGCAAGTTCCCACTTACTAGAGTCTTTAACCTGTAGTGCTTCATCAAAATGTTCCGGTTCACCACCATCTGTAAGCAACAGATGATCCATTGCATTCATATACTTTGGATTCGATTTAGGAGTCTGTGATGATCATCTTGGAACAAACACGGTAGATGTTTCAGTCTGTATACTTGACTGATCCTGTGGAGTTGTAGGAGGAACTCCCACTACAATTGGAATACCTTCCTGTTGCACTTAAGGTTCCTCTTCCTGTAGAGCCTCTGCTTGTTCTTCCCTTTCCACTGTTCTACTTATCATCCCTGTAACGTCACCCATGTCAACATACTTTATCTCAGATATACAGAAAGGTCTTGTAGAAGCTGTAAAACTAATCTTTAAGGAAACTCTGAAGTTAAATCGCTTTCATAGAAATTGTTTTAGGCATTTGTACAAGAACTTCAAGAAAGAACATCCAAGACTGAATTTAGAGAAGATAACTTGGGCTGCAGCCAAATCATACACTAAGGCTGAGTGGAGTAGTTGGATGGCAAAGCTTGAAGAGGCAAAATTAGATGCAAAATTGTATATGGATGATATTGAGCCTGAGCATTGGGCAAGGTCACACTTTGAGACCACTTCAAAGTGTGAGCACATTACAAATAACTTTTCTGAGGCTTTCAATGCTTGGATACTTGATTTGAGGATGCTCCCTATCTGCAAATTTGTAGATAAATATCATTTGATGATAATGAGACTTTTTATGATAGAAAAAATAGAAGACAGGAGTTTAAGGAATGATGGTCTTGTTCCAAGGGCATAGAGGATATTGAGAGAACATAAGAACCACTACCATCTGTATGATAAGGAGCCATCCATAGAGACACTTTGGAGTGTAAGAGACAATAAAGATATACACTGGAATGTAGATTTGGTTGCACACACATGCACATGTTGTGCTTAGCAGATGTCTGGCCTACCATGTGTGCATGCCATAAATGTTATAGTCATTTCAGAGAAAGAAATTAGAACAGGTAATCATATGACTTACATTATTAAAATCTGATTTATGTTATTAATATTTCATACATTCTTGATGTATATTAATTTGGAATACTTCTTTGTTGTGTTTTTCAAAAAGGTATGTGGATCCCTATCATTATGTGGATCTATACAAGCGCACCTATGATGCTTTCATCAAGCCATTACCTCATGTGTCAGAATGGGGAGAGGTAATGACTGAAGGTTCTTAATGAAGTTATCTTTTATTTATAATGTAGTTAACCTATGGATTGATACATTACTTAATTTTTCCATTTGTAGCCTGAATATTTAGTGGAAACACCTGAGTTTTCTAGACCAGCTGGGAGACCTAGAACCCAAAGAAGAAGGGATAGAGATGAAGTTAATGGTGTACAAAAGACCCCAAGACAATGTGGTAAATGCCACCAATATGGGCATAACAGGGCCACATGCAAGGGGGCCTCAGCAGGTGTCCACACCCGAGGTGACTAATTTTATATTTTGTGTAGTTTGTTTTCTTATTTAGAGTCTTTCTTTATTTCTTTCAAGTATAAGTCAGATTCTTTACTGTTGTTTGATTCGTTTGAGTTGTTTGAATCCACAAGTCCAGCCTTTTATGCAGGACCACATGTGAGAAAAACAGGTGGTATGGGGGGAAATAATGCATCACAAGGGCAAGTTTATAGTGGTAGAAGAGGAGTGGGTAGGAGAGGAAGCCAAAGTGGAGGCAGAAGAGGTGCTTCTAGCATGGGAGCAAGAGGCAGAGGAGCAAGAGGCAGAGGAAGCAATGCATTTGAGACCAACACCATAGTTTATGGTGTAGGTACAAGCCAAGGAAGAGCAACTACATCTTCACAGCAATCACATCCATCACAACAGTCATAGGTCACTCAGGTAACCCAATCTACACAACCCAGTGTAGGATCCGCGAAAAAACGTTTTTCTCCTCAGCCGCGAACGACCGAAATGAAACGATTTCTCGTATTCCTAACTGGGGGTGGAATCGTCTAATGTACTTATGGAGTCGCCACCTGATTAATCTGGGAATCAGGACCCCATTTTAGAAAATCGTTTTGTTTTAGCAGAAAACTTGGCGATCTTCCGACTAGTCTGGTCTGCGTAGAGAGATTCTTGGTAAGGGAATCCTGGCACGGGTCGGGAAGGTGTTAGGCACCCGACAACCGCCCGATCGTGAGATCGGCCTCTACTTCACGACTAAGGGTATTTAGATTGAATTTTATGATTAAAAATTATTAAATTACACTAAGAAAGAGTATGAACAACAAAAAGTAAGTTCAAGCCCCTCTAGTATATGTTTCATGCAATTGAGGTTTTGGGGCAAAAAGTAAAACACACTCTGATACTTAAACTCAAATTTACGTGTCGCAAAATTGCAAATAGACTTGCGTCTATTCACATACAAACAATGTTGGTCGCGAACCTCTCTTCACGGCCAACGAGAAAACAAGAGGATTCATCACGACTATGTAAACCTGGATACACAGCGGACTAGTCCTGCAACAAAGTGTAAATGGACCCTGGACCATTCACACATTAGGTGGAATACACGTGATCATAAGTTATATATGGGAATACTGGAGCCCACACACATACCCAAAATACGTGTGGCTAAACTGGGAAGCCACGCGTATGCACTCATGATATACGAGTATTTTTATTTTGAAAAATGATGACACACACAAATTAGTTATGTTCGTGACCCAACTGGGATTTCCTCAGAGACGCGTAAACTGGGATACACGTGGCGATGAGATGCTCTTTCTTTTTAAAAAAATGAATGACATGTCTTAGGGAAGATCTAGAAGTCCTAACTAGAATTTCTAATCCCTAGCGTTAAACATGATCCAAATTTAAATGCAAATGCCTTGATTAAGTGATATACTTTAGGGAAGATCTAGAGTCCTAACTAGGATTTCTAATCCCTAGCGTTAAGCATGATCTAAAATCTAATGCAAAATGCTTTAATTTGTAGAGAACGTTGTTTCCCTTCTTTGTTTTGAAAATCTTAATTATTGCAAAGGTGGGGTTAGTCTAAGAATTAACCCAACTAATCGAGTGTGCAAGACCATCGACATGGCGTAGACACGAATGTCACACTTAGGAGTGCCAGTCCATGGCGGTCACATTTCGACGAGTTTAGGTAAATTCCTAACCTAATCCCGAAATTAACACACAACCCTAATTTCTAATGCATTTCTTAAACTAAGGAGCCTAACTTATATTAACTAATCTAAAAGAGAGAAACCTAGTTGGGGTTTTGGATTAGGGTTTTAGGCATATCCGAACCCAAAAAAGAAAAGTGGGCCTAAGCAAAGATGTGTTTTCGCTAGGCCCACACAAGAAAATGGGTTTATGAAGCCCAATTCCAAGTTGTGAGTTTAGAACTCATGAAACAAGTCCAACACTCAACAAAAAAGTAGAGTGGGCTTGCTTGAAGATGGGCTTACCAAGCTCATAGAGCTTATTTGAAATTTTATTCTCATTATTGGTTGATTTGTAAGGCACACCATCAAAAGTGATAAGTTTCTAATGTAAACCCTAGGGTTTCACCTAAAACTAAGGTTGATATACTTCAATCTAAACCAACAAAATAAAGTATTAATATGAAATTAGCAAAATAAGCAATTCTACACATCAAACATTCACTTAGGCATTTCATCGAATACATTTAAAGTGAACTTTCAAACTATCATAACTTCTTCTTTTCACAACCTTTTTGACTCATTCTTGAGCCCATTTTGTGTATTTTTTCATGATCTACAAGACTATATTCTTACATTTTTTATTTCATGCTTGTATGAAAAGATTCCATTACGTTTTTGGCCTCTTTTTTATGGTGTAGTGACTTGAAAATTAACCCCATATACCCAAATGCTAGATAACATGGTTAAATGGTTTATGTTCTTACTAAACATATCATTTTAGGCACTAAACATGAATTTCATGAAAAACAAAGAATTATTTTATGATGAGATCATATACAAAAGAGGCCAATCTTGTTAGATTATTAAATCACTTATTATTTCATGATATATGAACATTAACTAAACTAGTACTTATCTAAAATGATGCTTGAAGATTCATATATGTTAAAAAATGATGAAAAAGATCACTAACAATGTTATATTTATTCAAAGGTAACTAATTAGTACATCAAAATAAACTCATGAAGTGAGATTTATGAAATAACAACATTTATTCACTTTCTTTTAAACTACATCATACAACACTTAAAAAGGGAATCTCTACAACAAGTAAAAAGGGGGTCATGATCACCTACCTATTTTGCTTAAGATCCACCAATGAGAGAGTGATGAAAACCCATTGATCAACCCTCTATTAGCCATGATAATCTCTTTTGTTGATGATAAATGAAGAAAATAAAATTTTCTTTTGAAAATGATGTGATCTACCACAAACTCTCCATAAACCAACCTCAAAATAGAAAGAAAAACTTAATTAGTTTAAGTTCTTCCCATGATGAGTGAGATTTGAATGTGCAAAGTTTATATTAGGATGGGTAGTGTAAATGTAAATGATGGTGGTAGTAAAGAGTAAGGCTAAGATCTAATGGAAGTGAATTTACTCTCACCTAACTCATTTCTTTTCTTCTCAAACTCTTGAATGCTCTCAAGCTATTCAATGTAAGATTTATTGAATGTTCATCAAGAGATCTATTGAATGCTCCTAAGAGAACTATTGAATGCTCCTAAGAAAACTGTTGAATGCTCTTCCTAGAACTATTGATGCTCTTTCTAAGAACTATTGAATGCCCCTAAGAGATCTCTTGAATGCCCCTTACTTGCTAGAGTTCTCCTCTATTTATAAGAGAAAATTAGGGTTGGTGGGGTGTAAACAAGATTAGGGTTAGGGAGTGAGAGTGGATGAGAGAGATATAAAAAAATTGGGTGGAAAAAGGGTCAAAGAAGAGGTTTTAGGGGCATTTTTAATCTCCACCGTTAGATCTGATCAGATCTAACGGCTGGCAGCAAAACGGCTCATGGAGGGCCATTTTCTGCTAGCCGTCAGATCTGTCCAGATCTGACAGTCTGGACAAAATGGCCCATGGAGAGCCGTTGGAATATTCTTTGAATATTCCAACGGTTCTCCCCCCTTTGCAAAATGGTTCCGGGTTCATTCCGACTCCTATTTTGGTTCCGATTTCAATTATAAACTCAAATTAAGTCTAATTTCTCTCATATTTATGAAATTTCTTGATCTTGAACATCAATTAAGGATCAATTAAGTTTTAATTAAGCCCAAAGAACCCTAAAGTGGTCAAATTAAGGCCAAGTTAAGAACAAATTTGGGAATTTTCACTAAATCTTTCAATTAGGCTCAATTTTGAGTTAAATTGAACTCAATAAAGTTGAATTGAGTTAATAGGGAACTCAATTGAGTTAAGCCAAAGGTCAATGAACCCTGATGTGGTCCAATTAAAGTAAATCTAAGTCCGAATTTTGGGAGTTTTCACCCGATTTATTCAATTAAGCTCAATTTGGGCCAAATTAGGCAAAATTGAGTTGGGGGATGACTAAATTGAGTTGGTTCAATGATTGATTGGGTTGAATTAGAGGTGGTTAATGCATGATCTCTCATTTCATACCGAATTTTTGATGTTTAGAGTTTGGGGGCAAAAATTGGTGTTTACACCCAGTGTTAATACATCCACATACTCCTACCCAAGGAACCCAACGCTTTTTATTCCACCTATGCCTGATAACCTACCTAGACCAATAATCAGGACTGGTGGAGTAAAGATGAGAGGAGGTGGAGTGGGAAGGGGTGTAACACCACTACCATCCACGTCAGACCATAGTGGGAAGAGATCCAAGTTGGATGAGAATGCCTGGAAATGGAGTGCTCCTCCAGTGCCTTCTCCACCTAGGAGGAGTGGAAGGGTTAGTGGTGGGCTGGGAGCCAAGCTAAATGGAATGCACATTGATATTGACTGAGTATGTTAGGTAAGGTTGAAAGATAGAAGTACTTTTGATTTGATATGATGATGTCTATCATTTTTTGGACTATGTATGGTTAGAACATCGTTTTGGACTGATGTTAGTATGCTGGAATGTTATAATGCAGCATATGTATAGTTAGATAACCCTTTTGGACTGATGTTGGTATGCTGGAATACGTATGGTTAGATAACCCTTTTGGACTGATGTTGGTATGCTGGAATGTTATAATGCAGCATATGTTTGATTAGTTAACCTTTTTTTTAGACTATGTATGTTAACATCTTATGAATTTTTTATTTAGACAATGTCCTTCTGTAAAATTTGTTGAATGGAATGTTAACATGCTAAATGGAATGTTTACTATGTATGTAAAATTAGAAAAGCAGGTCACTCAACAAATGATAGATATCATAATGCAATAGGTAGGAAAATTCAGATTACATTTTAGACATCTAGGGACACAAAGAGCATTACTTATGATAATCTATGCTAACAAGTTGTCCTTCAACCAAGCAAAAGTACCACAAACTTTACATTTGAAGTATTTTTGACCTAGGCTCCACTATCTAGATGATGTCCCTAGCCTCATCTTTGCATTACATCCTTGTCCTATACATGGAATGATCTTCCATGGGCATTCCCTTGCCATATGCTCAGTGGCATTACAATGGTAGTATTTAGCTACCCCTGTCTTGATGTCAAACTCATCACAAAAATCATCAACATGAATATCATAAGAAATAGGTATTCCCTTCCCTCTAAAAGAGCTAGGCTTTTTACCTAGGAGTTTTTCTTACTTGGTAGTACCCTCCCAAGGATAGTCCTTCCCAACATGGTCATCATCCCCACATAAGTAGCATTTCAGTGATGCAGAATTTTTATTCTTCATAGCATCATCTAACTACTGGAACTCATCACATGTTGGAAATTGGCATTTTAGATACTTTTTGCCCCTACTTATGTTACTATCACAACAAAGTAACATACACAGGCCAATACATTTAGAAATCATGCACTTGGAGTACATCCAAGGGTATGAGATCGCAATGTGGGAAGGTTGTTCACACAACTGACATACCGGGAAAATAAATATGAATTTTGTTTTTAGGTCGTACTGTTAATTTTTAATTAGAGTTTGGGTCTTGTTAATGGCAGAAATCGAACTATGGATGTTAGTATTCGTATTAATACTTACCTCAAAGTTCCAATTTAAGTTGCTATTTGAACCCTTCTTTTGAGCTATTTTCAGATGTGATAATCGAGCAGGTAATGGTGATCAGTAGAAATGAAGGGGGCAAGAGGGAAGATGAATTACAGTAGAGTTGAGTTGAAAAAAATTGTTGCTGACTTATGATTTTATAGCCATGATCACAACGGCTAGGACCCAACAGCTAGTTCCCAACGGATCTTTATATCACAACCGTCCGATCATGTTATGTCCTAGCCGTTGGATTTTTTAAGTGAAGTCACATAACTTTACTTACATGCTTCACAAGTCACGTGGTGATGGTAAGCTAACATCGTTAGTTTATTTTTTGGATTTTTAAATTCATTAATTTATTCTCACTTTTTGGACGGTCAACTGAGTCAACCGTTAATCCAAGACCCAGACTCAAACGTGGACATTTGCAGGACCCAAACCCTAATATCAGCTATTATGTGGGACCCTCAGACAAATCAACCCTAAAATCTTTGATAATCTCTGCAAACTTTTTTAGTACTTTGATTTGAAGACTGTTTAAAATTGAAAACTATTTAGTGATACGGAAAAAAGTTTTTTTTTCTTTATTTTTAAATTTAAACCTTAAATTATTAAGAAGTATGCGAGGCACAATCAGGGGAGCTAATTGTCACACCCACCCACCCCATGTAAGCACTCCCTTATTTTTAGGTGAACGTTAGACCCAAGTCACTTAATAAGCCATTGTGATATAACTCTAATTACAATAAAGACACCCACCAATAATTTATCTTCCCTTGCAAATAAAGATTTCAACTACACATGATTCTATTGTCAAAAAAAAATCATAAAATTCTATATATCTTCTCTGGTTTCTTTAACATTTCTGTTGATAAAAAAAAAAACTATGTTGCGGATGATAATCAAATAGAAAAGTGTAAGTTTTCAACATCATATGCAAGTAAGTTCCAATCTTGCTAGTACTGATATTCCAGTCCACTGAAATAAGACGAAAAGAGTTTCTTGTTATGTCCTCAATCATCTTACTATGTGTCACACCCCGATTTTCGGAACTCTAAAATCCAACCCGATTCAATGAGTCCGGAAGGCGAGGCGTGAAGAGTGTAAATGAAGTGTAATTTAAAGCAATGAATAAAATTGCTTACTTTCTCTTTTTAAAAGATAAACCAGTCAATTTTTGTCAACATTAATTACAATTTAGTAATCAAAGTAAATTTAAAAACAAAAATAAATTCTGTTGAAAATATTTTTCGTACTTAACTGTACATACTTCAGTAAAATGGTCATAGTTTCATAACCGTAAATCAGAATTGTATAAATAAAACCATTCTGGAAAATAGATTTAAAGTTCTACAACTTCAGTAGAAATAGACCGAGCCTAATTCGGATCATAAGATACTCAAAACTAGGCCTCAAGTTTAGTAACAGATTTATACACAATCTCAGAAAAATAACTTCGAATTTCTTAAATTATCCAGAAATCATAAATTTGAAACTGAAATTACTTCCTAACCAGAAATCCGAATTACATGGATAATACCATTTTGGAAAGAAAAATTTGAGATCTTTATTTGTTGTAGAAATAGGCCTTTGTCAATTTTGAGCGAAACATACCCAAAAATGTGATTTTCTAAAACTGACAGTAACAATTACGAAAATTATATAAATTTGTGTAAAACATAATTACTTCAATTCAATGACATGAAAATTAAATGCAAATTAATACAACATTTGCTTAGTTCTAAATCCAACATAAAACTAAATAATTATAATATTACATATCATAATTCTCATAAATAACCCATAATCCCAAGTGATATAGTAGTAATTATTCTTCAAATACAATATATAAAACATACTAACTCAAGAGATCCAAGCTATCTCTTTGAACCGCACCTCCTAAAATCTTTCGCCCTCAACTTGATCTGTAGGGGGGAAAATATTGGGTGAGTAAAACTCAGTAGGTGCAAACTATCCAAAAATACTAGATTTGAAATATGCAAAAATTACCATATTAATGCATAAAAAGAGATTTCTTTTTAAATCTTTCAATAATTAACCATTAATTAATTATTTTAAGTCCATTACATCGGTGTCCACCGTCTCCTCAAGTCGGAACTCAACGGTACCTGCAGGTGTTATGGGGGTCTCCCATTACCGATACCATCTAGATTTGTTTTTAATCTAGATAACAAGTTATTATTAAACTTCCTTTAATTCATTTTTCTTATGAATAAAACTCATCCCTTGCATTAAATAAATAAATATAACCATGCAAGATAAATACATTTCATATGCAATTTCATAACAAAAACATAAAATTAGATTTTGTTTATAGTAGGGATCCCACCTACCTCAATTTGATGCCAAATTCTTATCACCTACTTGATTTCTTACTTCCGGATGTGATGATCGATGATGTAAATCCTCGATTTCTCAATGATTTTGATGATAATACTAGTAACTATTATAAATTTAATAAGAGGGGATGTAGATGAAGAGGTATATTATGGAAAGTAAGGAAAATATGTATATTGGGGAGAGTAATTAGAGGTGTAACAAGGGTGTAAACTTAAAATAAGAGAGGAGAATTTGTGTTTTGAAGAAGGAAATGAGGGGGGTTTATATAGGAAAAATTTTAGATTTTTTTATTATTATTATTATTTTAATATTTAATTTTTTATTATAAAAAATAATTTTTTATTTTTGTTAGTGGGCTGCTACAGTAGCCGCCGGCTACTGTAGCGCAGCCCACGTTTTTTTTGATTAAAATAATATTTTTTTATTATTTTAATTAATTTAATTTTTTTTTTTTTTAGAGATAACTCTCTTAATGCTTTCCATGCAATTACTATGCATATGAAAAATTTATTTCTCAAATCAATACACACCCAAATGGGTATAATACCATCTTAAATATGTTAGGTGTAAAATTTATACTATGTAATTTCTTGGGGTATTACACTATGTCTCAAACACCATCAATTCTTTTAGATGGCAGGAGGTTATAGTTTGTAGAATTATCTTAAAACATTGTGACACATTTGTAATCATAAAGCCAAAAAAGTTTGATAGTATTGCCAAGTCATAAGGATTATCTATTAATTTGTATTGAAATTCAAATCTGATACTAGGCAAATACAAAAGTGCAAACCTATGACAGATGTGCACTAGATTAAATATTCCCCCTTAACCTCTCAGGCAAACCAGCATTTTTCAAACCGTGTTACAAACACCTAACATACATAATAATAGACATTTTGTTCCAACTTTTATTTTTATTTTTTATTTTCTATATGCTGTTAAAAAAGCATCATAACATAAACCAATAGAAAACCCGAATTAAACACCTAAATAAATCATAATAACTCAATTTTGACAATTTAATTTAAAAACACCAATTAGTATCGATTCAGAGTAATTTCAATCATGAAAAAAAAAAATTCTTGACAGCGAAGAGAGTAATAGAATCAAGAATAATATTTAGCAAATTTCTACATTAGTAGGCTTAATTTCTAAAATAGTAAGCTTAATTTGTAGGCTTTTAGATAGCCAAAATAATTAGTCTGAATTTATAGGCTTCTAGATAGCCAAAATAATTAGTCTTAATTAGTAGGCTTCTAGATATAGTCGAAGTAATTAGTCTTAATTAGTAGGCTTATGGATTAATTTATTATATTTGAGTTTATTCTCTGGATCTTGTAATGTATAAATACCCATTAAGAGTGATGATTGAACCATGGAGAAAAGTTTAGTCTATTTTACCAATTGTTATTGAATTATCTTGAATTGCTTCTCCTAGCCTAGGTAAGAATCCCTTGAGTTTCTTATCAATTGGTATCAGAGCAATCCGATTTTATCTCCATTATAGAGTTCTTGAATTGCTTCTGCTGGCCTGGGTAAGAATCCCTAAAGGTTCTTATCAATTGGTATCAGAGCGATCCGATTTTATCTCCATCATAGAGTTCTTGAATTGCTTCTGCTGGCCTGGGTAAGAATCCCTTGAGTTTCTTATCAGAGATATCCTTCCACATCCTTGCTAGTTGTGACTCAGGAACAAATGAAACAAATCTAAATCAGAGAGATATTTACAAAGAGACACAGAGAGAGAGGCTTAATGGAGTTGAGGAAGGAGAAGAACACGGGGTCCAAAAAGAGGGTTCAGTCTCACTTGAAAATAGGTTATCTACCCTTACTGTATTCTGCAGAAAAATTCTTCATTGATTATGGTAAGTTATTCAGGTTTTTGTGCCAAAGGTGTGGAGTTGTTTGGACATTGATAGAGCCTGTACTTTATTAGGGTGTGCTTTCCAATTAGGGTGCTTAAGTGGAGTTTTCCTCCTCTAAGAAAATTCTATTTGAATGTGGATGGAGCTCATAAGGATTCTGGTGTTTCTGCTGGTGGTGGGGTTCTTCGCAATGATAGAGGTTTTCTTCTGGCCGATTTTTATAGTTATTATTGACTAAGGTTTTATTCCTTTCGCTGAATCTCAGTGCTCTACTAGATGGTTTGCAGTTGTTCCTTAGTCTGGGTGTTCATGATATCGTCGTTCAGGTTGACTCACAAATTGTTTGGCCATTGTTTTCTTCTCCAAAATAACAATGTCAAAATATTTGATCAACTACCTGACATAAATTGAATTATTATTTGAGTTGGATAGGGCCGAAAGTTTGACGAACCTTCGTTGAGTTAAAAAAAGGGGAATGGCCAAAAGGCCCAAAATTATTTTTTTTTTCAGTCTGTTTTGTCCACTAAATTTTATATGAGTTTATTTAGTCCAAAAATAAAATTTATACATATTTGCCCTTTAACTAATTTATTTTTTAGAGCTGTCTTTCCACCTTTTCTTCTCTTCTTGATTTCTTTCAGTCTCTTCAGTTGTTTCACTACGTACAACCCCACTTTACCCTTCTCTCTCTCTCTCCCTCTCTTGCGACAAATCCTTGATAGTTAGTTACCCTAGCTAATTAATTAAAGGGAGTCAAACATACTAGTACTCCAACCTCTAAGTTAAAGAAGAGAGTTCATGGTGCCAAACATTGACTCGAATCTAATATCCTTCAAGATATCTCTACTCATCAGATCCTACAATTTGAGGAAGAGAATAAGAGAGAAATAGAGAAAGATCTGTTAGGAAAAAAAAAGAGAAAGGAGAAAGAGAGAAAAAAAGGAAAAGAGATGATAGAGAGAGAAGAAATAGACCTAAGAGAGAGAGAGAGAGAGAGAAAAGAAAGGAAAGAGATAGAAGAGAGACGAAGAAAAAATTCAACATAGATTTATGCAAAAGTATTTTTACAGGAACTATGCAAAATCATGTTTCACAGATGATTTAGTATAGATCTATGCAAAAATGTTTCACATAATGATAGCATATGCAAAAATATTTTTACATGAACTCATGCAAAAACGTTTTTGCATAAATTTCGTGATTTTTTTTTTCGAAAACCATTCTTGACTGGTCTAGTTTCAAAGATCTCAAAAAATTTTTTCTAAATATATGAATTTTGTCAAAATCCGAATTTTAGTTGAAGAGATATAACATTTTAAAGTTTAAGAATAAAAAAGATAACTACATTTCTCTCTCATACAACTGTACAAGTTTAAAAAAGACAAAAAAGTAATTGACAAATATAATAAGGGTAAAACAGGAACATTAAAAAAAAGGAATTGACTAAATAGATTTAGAAAAATTTAAAAAGGACTAAACAGATTCAAAAAGCTTTAAAAAAAGTATTTCAATCTTATTAAAAATCTTGTGTACTAAATGGATTAAAAAAGTTATATATTGGATGTTTTGGCCATTATCCCTTAAAAAAAATTAGAAAAAATAAAAATAAAAATTCTAATGCAGTGAGCGTTACTCCAACACGCGATCTTCAAATCTTCAGTCTAACGCTCTCCCAGCCGAGCTATCCCCACAAATTTTGAATCATGGGGTGAGAGAGAACTCTCGACCTCAGGATCACTCTCTATTTTTAACGAGGTATATCGTCGTGCCTCCGGCACGGCTCAAAACCTCCGGAGAGAGAGAGAGAGGGCAGGGCGCAGAGAGGGGAGGCTGAGATCGAGAGAGAGGTAGACGAAGAAGAAGAAGCAGAGAGGAGGGCAGGGGGCTTATGAAGCAGCACAATTTATAAAAAGGACAACTCTGCCCCCCGTCCTGAATTGTATAATAGATAGCTATAAGACCTACGCACGCGATAGCCAACTGCACACCAAGTCCTGTACTAGAAATGTTGGATCGTTGCTTTCACAACCCAGGCTGAGCCCAATTCTCCGATCGAGTTGGGGTTGGGCCAAAAAAATCGGGCTCAACCCGAGCTCGACCCTATGTACAATGAACCCCAAACAGAACTATCACAACTAAAGTGAGAGAAAGTGAGAATGATTGAACTCTTATCAGATAGAGAAGCAGGTCAACGAGAGAGATAGAGAGAGAAAGAGGGGCAATGGCATCGTCGTACGCATCATCATCATCCTCATTAGCAGCAGTGGCAGTTTCCGGGCCTCGTCTCGCGGCGAGGAGGAGGAGCTCACAGAACCTCCTCCCACGACGACGGTTCTCAACTCCATCTTTGTCGACTAATTCTTTCAAACACTTTTCATCAGGTACCCAACTATCATTCATTCAGACCTTCTTAATTTCTTGTTTCCCAAGTTTTAAAAACATATATAGAAGCTTTTAAAATCAAATTATCTTTGAGATTGTTGAATAGATTAGTATATGTTTAGCTTTTAATTTCCCATTTTTTAACAAAACCCATTTTTCTACTGTTGTTTTTTTTCTTCTTTACTAATTTATTTCGTGAAAATTAAGCTGACTTAGGAATGGAATTTAGAACTGGTACGGTGGGTTTGCCTTGCAAAAATTTGCTGAGTTAATGGAATTTGTTTGGTTGGTTAGTCAGAGGAAACAAGTAACTGATACCACTAAATTCTGACTTCAAGACTTCAACAAAAGGGTTCTTTGAAACTCAATGGAATTCCCCTTTTAGGATAGTCATCAAACGGAGGAATTTTGATCAAATTTGGCCTTAACAATATATAGAAGCAAACCCATTTCACCTCACAAATACCTTCGTTTTCGTTGCATGAATTAATCGAAATTCTGAAATATATACGGATGATGGTCGATAAGTTTTTACCTAATTTACCTTTGTTGATTGGATTCGCTCAAATCACTCTCCTCAGTCAGTCAGTCAGGTTAGCTTAGTACATTTCATTTGTCTTTATAGGCTCTATAGAATTTCTCTACAATAGGATATTATGGAAGAGGAATTACAAATTCCTTAATTTTTTGATTGCTTGTATGATTTTACGGTTTATATTCTCAGGCCGGTCTACAATATTCAAACGTGGAAATTAGTGGATTTATCTGTATTATATATTAAGCCAACGCCTTAGAATGAGGTTTTAGAAATTTTACCCATCAGAACTAACTTTTTCACTACAATGTATGTTCAGGATAAACGGGTCTTTCGGTTTCCCATCCAAAGACCCTTATGAAGGCTTCTATGTCATTTTTCATAACATCCACAGACCCACTCTACATTTCATTCATCCCCAATAGGTTTAGCTCCTGCTGTTATGCAGTCACAAGTGAAACTCTATCACACGTCATAAACAACAGTTTCACATATTGATCTTCTTATATACAAACTGTAGAATGTACACGCTGTCCACTTTTATATAAAATTGTATTCAACCATGTTACTCCAGCCTCTTGATAAGGAGCTCTCTAATAACTAACATATTCTGCTATTTATAAAGAACAGAAAATAGCTTACCATCAGTTTTCGATTCTCTATGGTTACCCCCCACGAACCGAATATTTTTCATTGGGTAACTTGTGTTGGACAAATACCAGGCTTGCCGTTCTCTCAGTTTCCTTGTAAATGATGATTTTCAGCTACAGTTCTTGCATCTCTTGCTTCCTGTTACTCAAATCAGGATAGTTTCAGTTATAGATATTACAAAATAAGCTGTTTCCCCTGTTGTTTCACAGACTTACCTACCTAGGAGTAGGATAAATGCTGAAGCCAAGTCTTGGATTGAGGGATTTAGATCTTCGCAGCTGAATGGTTCTAAATCTTTATGAAAATTTATCCACCCAATTAAAGAATTTCATTTCTGTTGAATTAGAAAAAAAATGTTCACAGAGGTTTGAATTTCCTCCTCCTTGTTATGGATTTTTTTTTTTACGAGGCTCGTATTGATGTTGCTACCGGTCCAAATTACAGACCGTTGATTTTCATTATGCACAGAATCAATTTTCCTTTAATATAGGCTTCTTCATCCTCCGGTTTTAAATTTTTTTCTCTTATAGTTCAATAATTCTTCTCCTATTAAATGAATTGAAAAGAGCAATGGGGTATTGCAGTAGAGTAATCTACACAGCACATGAAAAGCACAAGTCTGGGAAATCTCTGTACCTGCTGACTGCTTTTATTGCTTGGAACCCATCAAATTTACAAGGACATTTTTCTAGTAAAAACTGAAAATGTTTGAAATATGAAGCATACTATCCTAGATGCTCTTCTATTTTGGGGATAAACCATGATACGTTTGGCGTTTCTCCTTACAACAGAATCGCGCAGTTTTTCTTCACTTCGGATCAGAGCCTCCTCAGAAGAGACGTCTAGTTCTGAAAATGAAATATTCACAGACTTGAAGGAGAAGGTAAGAGCCTCCTGTACTCTCTTGTATCTGTAGAATTGCAAGTATTCTGTGATATACTGACCGAGCCTATTCTCCTTCGCTGTGTTCCATAAGCAACTCTAGACCCATTTTTCTGATCCCCAAAAAAGAAAAAATATGTAAAATAAAATAAAGAAGAAGAGAAAAGAAAAACTCTAAACCCATTTTTGTATTTGTTCCAGTGGGATGCGCTCGAAGACAAGTCTATAGTACTTCTGTATGGAGGTGGAGCACTAGTTGGAATTTGGCTATCTTTTGTTGTAGTTGGTGCCATCGACTCCCTCCCTTTGGTACGCTATTTAACCCGAAAGACATGCTTATCAAGGTTCTTCCATGGCTATTTCAGTTTTATTGATATAATTATAGTGTCTCAAATTCTAGATCAGTTAATGATCTACTCCTAAATATTTTCTGTGTTACCAGCTTCCCAAGATCATGGAGTTAGTTGGGATTGGATACACTGGATGGTTTATCTATCGATACCTTATATTCAAGGTAAACTAGAACGAAATCTACATGCTTGATAGTTGATAGTCATGCAAATCTTGTTTGAGTTAGTTTTGTCAATGGATTTATTATAAAATAGGCTAAGGGTGTGCTTGGATCAGGTGTTACATGAGCATACACGCTAAGTGTTCGCATAAAATAAAAATATGCATGTTATTAGTTTGTGTGTATAAGTCAAACATCGCCATTTGACGTGCGATCATAATTTTTCATCTTTGAGGAACCATCAGGGATAAGAGATTGAAGGTTTAGATAGAAGAGAAGTTAGGACAAGAAGAAAGATGATTATGCTTTTTATCTTTTGGCACTACAAAGAGCCTTCATGTGAAACTCGAAAACTTAGGGGGGGAGATTCGTTTTTTGTTTATACAGAGGGCATGCATTTGGCTAAATGCAGATAAGAAAAATTTACTACAAAACATTCAACCTTATCAAACACAACAACATTTTTTAGGTATAATTTTTAGAGGACTAGCGATCCAAGATTTTCTTCAGATGACTGCTAATTTCGGTTAATAATTCCAAAAAAAAATTTATCACAGAGCGTGCGTGTGCATTCTGTTCGCATACCTTTTCGATCCAAACACACTCTAAAGTGAGAATCTAAGAAAAATCAAATTTGGGTGCATGATTATACTTATATTCTTATCCTCACAGAGACACAGATCACTGTTTGCTAAGTAGTACATTTTATTTTGACAGTCGAGCAGAAAAGAACTGGCTACAGATGTTGAAGCATTGAAGAAAAAGATATTAGGAAGTGAATAAAGCAAAAATCATGTACTGGGCTTACAATCTTTAACCTTTCATGTAGTTGGAATCATTGATCAGGTGATTTTTATCTCTGAATCTCTTGTACAAAAGGCATTTGGGTTCTGTAAAGTAATAAATGCTGTTTTCTTTTGTTTTCCTCTGTTCTCTGTATCAACCAGTCTGTTGGTTTGGAATAATAGAAATCACTGTTCTGCACAAAACAATTTAATATTTCAACACAATTGTTTACATGTTCCTAACAAATTTATTTTTACACTCTGCTAACACCCACTTGTGAGACCCAAATGATCCTAACAGATTTTTATCGTTTTATTTTTATTTTCCTCTCTGGTGTCCAATTGACATTCGACATATCAACCAGGGATTACTGATTCTATTCACGTTTGATATTCAAAATTGACATTAAATACCCGTATTTCTCTATTATTCTGAATTATATTACAAAACATATTTTCAAACACAAAAGTGAAAATATTTGATCTTTTCAATTTATTATTATTTTAATTAACGAATAATACAAAAGTGAACATATCATTTTAACTTTTTATTTTATCATATTATTCATATGTAATTGTAAAATTCTTGGCCGAAATTTTCAAGACAGATCAGAATAATACTCAAATATTTTCACGTTTCATATATTTTTCGTACGTGGAAAGTTCATTCTAAAACTTTTAACCCTATCAAAAATTAATTAGAAAATCGATTGAAATTCAACAGTGAAGAATTAACAGTGAAGACTTCCAATCAACTTTATTTTTGTGTGGTGTTCATGGTGAGGACTGAGGACCTGGGGTTATTTGATCCCTTCTCATAAATAGGAACTTCTATCAGAGTTGTATTGATCTTTCTGTCGGAGAAAGTAGATTTGGATCTCTCTTCCCAAATCTGGTGTAATCTCGGCTCACTTCTTAAACACAGAAAACTCTTCCTATTCCTTACTAAAATACACCATATTTACAGCAAAGAACGGTTATTGGTTAGGAAAATCCCTCAGGAAATAACAAGTCTTTTCTTCTGCTACTACAAAGAGTTATATGTATCTCATGAGATTTAAGTTCACATTCACCATCTGTACTTTATATCTTGAAGCTTATAAAAATCCACAATGTCCTTCTTAGGTCTAAATCATTGAAAATTGAATTCATTCAGTCTCCAACATCTGCAAGGACAATCCTGATTTTTGTGTAGCAATAGCCTTCACAAAAACAACTCCAAGCTCCATCTGTTTGACACTTCTCTTAAATGAGCCGAATCATTACCAAAATTCATTTGCTTAAACAGACCCAGTAGTCCTGGTCTTAAAGAAAAACACTCGGACAACATGCAGCTCCCAAGAAATGTCGGTAGATGAATCTTTCTAGATTTCCAATTATTTTTTATCTATACAGTGGTAAGCATCCACCAGTGATCCTTGATACAGTCCATGATCACACTGAATCTGTAGTAAGTAATAACCAATTATGTCTCCACTACTCTTGTATCAAGATCTCAGAACATTGTTTTCCTGCAGATTGGCAAATAGTTGCGGAGGCAAAAGGCACATTAAGTTGGTAATATCACAAGCATTCACAACAACCATTTCAGACTCAACGTTGACATTGATGCCTTTGCAAAAATTGACAAGAATCATAAGAGGCTCCTACATTTTCATCATTCCTCACCCCCATGAGAAATGATTCTAACAAAAGCTAATAGTCTGTCTGGACAAGGGATTTGGGGGAGGGATTTTGTGGGGACCAGAGATTTGGTGGAAAAATCATGTTATATTTTTCCTCAAAATCCCTGTTCCCCACAAAATCCCTCCTTAAAATCCCTTGTCCAGACAGACTATTAGATAGTTCACTAGCATGAGTATATATGACCACTAAATATTCAAGCATTCTAGACCATTCATTTTACCCCTACATTCCACACATTAATGGGATTATCAGTTCTAGAATGGGTTGATTTATTATAAGAATATCCGGATATTGAGTGCAACGTTGAAAAGTAAGTGATAACCTAATCTCAGAAGGGACCAACATTCTCGTTTAGAAAAAAGTTATATAGACACATTTTCTTGCAATAAGCTCAAACACCCACCTGAAAATGATTCCAGGGCTGGTTTTTGGTTGAAATAATCTATTAGCATGGAGATATTCAGTACATTAAACCAGCCTATCCTAAATCTTCCAACACTAAGAAAAATAACTCGAAGTTAACAATGAAGTGAATGGTTTTAACAGTTCAAGTTGTAGACAACTTCTCACAGGATTACAAATTTCTGAACAAGCAGAAGTGTTGTAACATATCTACAAGTGAAGAAACCACCATCACAAAAGTGACAAAACAAACCAAATTATTTGATTTGGCCCCAAAATTTTCCACTGAAACGCTCTTCTCCACCGAACTAAATTACGAAAATCAATTATCAAGATAAGCTAGATGACGACTTGAAAGTAACGGAACAGAAAATCACACCAACCCTACTGTTAAGAAGTAAAGTCCGAAACATATTCATCAACCAAACTACAACTTAACTAGATGACTAATAATACAAATAAATTGACAAGTTCACCAACTTAAGCACATATTAAGATTAAGGTGAGGGACAACACCCAATTCAATCTCTATTTCTCTCCTGATAAGAGTAAAGAGAACGGGAATTGGGCATCCAAACCAATGAAAGGAAACCAGGATACCACTTAAGTCAGTGTCACCCATCTTAAAAGGGTCTCTGTTATTACTTCCATCCCCTAACATTGTTTCTATAGAGATAAATCATATCCCACGAAAACTACCCAATATTATTACCCAAGGGATTTACGAAGAACTAAACCTCATGTCAAAAAGCGAATAATCCATAGTTTAAAACAGTGTTACCGGAAACTCTACCCCCCTTGCGTACTGGTTTTGGGTATTCCAGCGAACCAGTACTCTAAATTTGTCGTACCCAAATCTTTCACCCTGATTTTTCTAAAAGTTAAGAGACAAAAAGTGTAAAAGATTACCTAGTTAACTAGTTTTTATTTCTTGATGAGGGTGAGCCTCTTGGCTGTAGCTTGTAGGTTTGTCTATGTTTATACATAATATAGGACATATATTTTTGTTTTTATAGACATAGCATCCTAAAAAGGAGTTCCAAAACGAACCACGACCCGAAAACCGCATACCGCGTAGGCACAAAGTAGTGTACTGTGTACCCGCACCACGTACGGGTTAAGGTAACATTGGTTTAACAATCAAAACTTTTCAATTAACTTCAACACATGAGTTTTATGTTTAATAGATAATCAACTTTGCAATGACCAGATACCTTCATCATACAGACTTGAGCTAGTAGTTCAATTGGTTGACATATTACACCCCAACAAAAAAGGTCTAAAGGTTGTATCCAATCCCAAATTAACCACCATAAATAAATACTACCAAGAGAGGACCTAAAATTTATCAGAAACAAAAGCCTAAAACCTCAAAGCATGCAACAGATACTCTAGCAAACCAAAATGAAAAATTGGTTATTCCTTAGAACAGCATCAAATTAACCAAAACAACAAATTAAGAGAGAGATGCGCACAATCAGAAACAAAGCAAAAGAGATACAGACCAAATGGCTATTCATTATTATTGAACTCATCCTTGAGTATCATAAACCTAATGAACAAACCACATATTATACTTGCATATATATAATTAGCTAAAATATTACCAGTAACAACATACAACACTCAAACAACTTAAATCCATATACCCAAACAACTTCAAATTAAAAAGTGTATAAGAACACACAAACCCTAAATTTTATCGATATCCTCATCCTCGAATTCGATATAATCATCAGCAGCACCATCATCTTCTTCATCAAGTCCACCAGCAATTCCTTCATTAAGCCTAGTATTCTCTGGTAATTCACCATAAGCTTTCAAAAGTCTAGCTTCATCTGGCATGTATTTCAAAATAACATCAGCTTTATCATCCTGATAATCTCTTAATCCAACCAAAATTATATCACCAGCTGCGATCCAAACTTTCTTATGCATCTTCCCTCTTATATGACATAGCCTTTTTGTACCATCAATACACATAGCATCACATCGGCCATTACCAAGCATTCGAACAACTTGTGCGTATTCTTGTCCGTCTTCTTTGAAGACGAGTTCTCTTTTCTCGTCATCTGCTTCGTTTTTTCCTCTCTTTCGATTCTTACCTCCCTTACCTTTGTTCTTCGGCATCTCTCTGGATTGATCTCTGAAACCCTAAATTTCTTTTTCTTTTCTTTTTTTTGGTAATAGCTTAGGAAGTATAAAACCCTAACCCTAATTTTCTGTTCTGTGTCTCTATTTGAACCTCTTGTTTGTTTGTTTGTTTGTCTTCCCTTCTTTTCGATCAACGATTGCGTAAGATGCTGAGTTAGCGTTGAAGACACGAACGTTGTTTGTGGGAATAGGATTCTTTGGTGGTGGAATTTGGATAGATGACATCTGTTTACGTGTGGACGATTTTACCCCTCAATAACTAAATATTTATCTAATAACCTACTTTTTATATTAAAAAATAAATAAAAAAGACTTTTAAAGAAAAAATAGTAATAAATAATGTTTGCAAGTGCAGCTTCTGGCGTCTTTGTTTTGTGTCGGTCGGTGACCGGTGTCAACTTTGCAATGGACAATTACAGTAGACCTGGCAACGGGTTGTGATGCAAGTAATGCAAGCGAAAGCGGGATAGAATAGCTCAAGTTTTAAAATATCAACAAAATAGGAGCAACAAAGAGTGTTTCAGAGCGAGAAGGCGAAGTTTCAAAATCATCTTTACAACAGTTTTGATTACAGTTTTGTTTGATTATAAACTCTGCTGCCCTAAGGATGAAGGAGGTTTGGGTCTGACTAGGTTGGAAAACATTGCACTACTTCTTAAATTGGTGTGGAGAATCACTTCCCACAAAGACCACTGGGCAAGCTTCTTGAAAGCTAAATTCCAAAGTAGAACTGGTAATTGGATATCCTATTACAAGCAATCTTCGATTTGGGGTGGTTTGAAATGGGCAATTCAAGGTATGGAAAAAAATTTTGGGTGGATAGTAGGTGATGGCAAGGATATTTCTCTTTGGCATGATGCATGGTATTCGACGGAACCAATAGCCAACTTAATTTCAAATAATGGAAGCTCTTTCGACCATCTAGCGAGGGTGAGTGACATAATTGCCAATTGTCAATGGTCTATTCCTTCGACTGTAGCTGACAAGTTCAGATTGGCTAATATCAACACATCTACTATCCCACCTCCTTTGTTGGGAGAGGATATTAGAGTATGGAAACCAAGTTTGACTGGCTGCCACTCAGTCGCTAATGGAGTGGAGATTCACCGAGAGAAATTCCTTAAGATTCAATGGTCAAAATGGATTTTGAGGAAATGTATCCACCCCAGCAGAAGTGCTAACATATGGAAAATACTATCAGGGTGTTGTGCTACCGACAAGAGACTCCAAGACAGAGGTATTAACATTGCCTCTAGATGTTCTCTATGCTTAAAGAACATCGAAGACGACACTCACTTGTTTTGGATTTGCCCATTTGCTGCCACTATTTGGTCTTGGATCCATGAGTTGTTTGGATTCCAATGGAATCCCCATGTTCAAAATTTTGAAACAGTTACTGCTCATGCTACAACTAGGAGTGCTGCCATTCGCGACCTTTGGGCTGCTGCTATTACTAATGTCCTAACTGAAATTTGGCACCACCGAAACAGTTGCATCTTCAACAATAGTCCAGCTTCTTCTCATCGGGTTAAAAGCAAGATATTGGCAAATTTCTTTGAATGCTCTATTCTAATGAAAAGCACTATGCATAATAGGGTAGAGGACCTCATGATCTTCAAAAACCTTCAAATCAATCCTAGACCAGCTAAACCCACTAGGGTCATACAATGCTTTTGGAGTCTTCCTGACCTCGATCAGTTGAGAATTGGGTGTGATGGATGTTCAAGAGGTAATCCAGGTCCAAGTGGAGCAGGGGTGATTCTTCGTGATCACACAGGTAATACTATTGGCGCGATGTCGGCGGGACTTGGGATCTGTACCAACTTTGTGGCTGAGCTCTTAGCCGTTATCTTGGGTTTGGAGTGGGCCTCAGATCGAGGATGGTCAAAAATATGGGTCACCTCCGATTCTCAAACTACTATCAAATGCTTCGCAAGTGACAAAGTTCCATGGTTCATTAACTCAAGATGGCACAATATTAGTTGACTATCAAATTCTCATCGGTTTTTAGGGAAACAGATTTTGCTGCAGATACCATGTCCAAGCGTGGAGCTAATCTTCCCCTTGGAACGAAGGAAACCTTTGATCATCGGCCAAGTTTTCTAGCTGTCGAAAATCTAAACACTTGTTATTTTAGATTTTCATAACCTTTACAACAAAAGATTATTGCAGCTTGGGGTACCAACTTAGTTGGAATGCCTCGCCTGCATAGCGTTGTGTAGGGTTTTGCTTTTATTCTTCTACTTTGTTCGGAGCTTGCCTCTATTTTGTATATTTATATCTGATTAATATATTCTTGCTTACCTAGCAAAAAAAAAAAGTTTGAATTAAGGTTATTAGAGTTAGAATTGGCGGTTACCCCGCATTTTCCTACTGTCATCCTACGATTCTTAAATAATTTCACACCCCTCGTAATTTACATCATTCTTAAATTGATGTAAATACCCTTTTAAATAGCCTTTGAAAACTAAGGCAACAATTAATATTTTCTAACCTCTACTTTTTTTTAATTGGGAGAAAATAAATAGAATAAATAAATAAAGGGGGTTTTAAAGAAAGCTTTTCCAATTTATAGACCTAATTAATGCTTGGTTTTATAGGTGAGAAGCTTTTAGTAGCCGGAACCTTGGTATAAGAGTGACGCTTCCGCTCCAGAACTTTGTGCTCCCGCTAACATTCCTCTCCTTCAATTTTGCATCAAAAAGCCATTTTCAAATTAGAGGGGTTAGTGAGAAAAGTATTTACATGTATTATTAAAATTGATAACATTTTGAGTTTTCCATTCAAAACTCTTCCTTTGAGTAACTATATAAGACCTAAGATTAGATGCAAATAGCAGATTATATCAGCAGCAAGGACCCTAATTCCACCAGATACCCTCCTTTCTAATGAAACACCCAAAATACCATAAGCTCACTAGCACCTTGCCTTCACTGATGAAAACCCAAATTAACTTAAATACTGCTCAAAATCCTACTAGAAATTAGGTCAGTGCTTGATTGTTAGCTCTGCCCTAAGGTGAAGAACTCCATTGATGAAGTAAATACTGTCATCTGCAATGAAAGCCTTCCATGGTATCCCAAACAAGTTTCTATATCCAACTGCTTTCCCACCTGTGAATGTATAGTTCCCCTTGTACTTACTAAGAAACTCCTCTGTCGGTTTCGACCTTGCGGCAAACTCATAATCCACAGCGAAGCTCGCCGATCCCTTCTCTTGCATTCCTAAAAACAGCCCAAAGCAGCTGAATGAACTCTGCTGGTCCACGTTACAGTGTGCCGACAAAAAGAATCCCTGCCCACCAAGGTGGAATGCCTGCGAATAAACCCTACCCGAAGGGAACAGGCAAGCACACTCTTCTCGTTTCAGGTCAAGGTACACTACGCACTGCTGCCTTGGGAGTTCGAACTCCACCACCTTTACAGGACGATATTTGTATGCACGATCTATGAAGCGTCGGTTACTAGCTGCAGACTCCTCTGCAGCAATAGAGCGCTGTCTGTGTGGGGCCTCAGCTTTGAAGAAGAGAGCCTCGAGCACGACTTTCGATTCAAATTCCTCATCAAAGTCATTGCAGGTTTGGACTTTCCTTAGTTTCCGACAGGACATGTGAGGAAAGCGGATGAAATGGCCAAGGCGAGTGCCTAAGATCTCACGCCTTTCCTCCAGCTTAGGGTAATGGCGTCGGGCCCACTTCAGCACAAAGTCATAGACCGCATCTTCTGATGCCACCTGGAGATTGTCACTGGACAAGACCGCCTCAATCCCAGCAAGGGGCAAGTTCAGCACCTCTTCTTGGAACCTAGTGAGAGTAGGGAAGAAAATTTCAATGAGACTTCTTTTATGCCTTCCAGGTGTCTAGCTAAATTCCTACTGAAAAAGGACACAAGGAGCAAATTCGGGGAGCAGCAATTTTTTCTCAGGTAGCTAAAGACCTATACATCTTCGTTGATACTAAGGAAAAAATAGAACTCACTTGGTTATATCCTTGTAAAGTGCAGCAAGGTACTGCTTGGCTGCGTCCGTCAGTGGCTGGACTGCCTCGGCCATCAAAACACTAGATGGAAGCTCCAGATAAAGCAATGCAGACTCAGGTGTCATGGGCAAATTCCGCAGAAGCCGGCTGCAGTACCTCATGCATGAAGCAACCTCAAATTTGTCAGCAGCCATCAGCACATCCAGCAAAGCAGGAGCTGCAGTTGTGGATAAGGTGTTGCTGTACATAAAATTCAGGAGCTCCATGAGGGCGTTTTCCTCTGTTGCAAGGAAAAAGAGCGAAAATAAAACTGTTAGGGTAATAACTCTGTCTTATGAGAAAAATAGATTGGCCTATCTGATATAGTAAGCCAAACCAAATCCTTGTTAGGTTCAATTACCATGTAAAACAAGAAATTAGTTTTAATAAGCAATTCCCCTATAATTTCCAAAACTGACTGCCAAAGTGGCATAAATTACTAAATAAGAAAGAAGAAAAGAGGCCCATCCAGCAAGGATTTTAAATTAAAGAAAAAAAAGACAAAGAAGAAATACAGCACAAAATACTCTTGCGAGAAAATACAAAAAGATAAATTTTTATGTATTAACCTGAGGCATTGATACGTAGAGTTACATGTCGCTGCTCCGATTCTCTCATACCATTCGAAAAGAGCTAAAATATACAGAAGACAGAAATGAATAATATTGCAAGCAAAAGAAGAAACACAGCTTAATAATATTAAGATCGTCATCACCTTGTAGAAAAACGGACTCTTTGCAGCCAATATTGGAGAACTAATATGTAAGGTCTTAACTCTTAAAACAGTAGAACACTCCATTCTCCAAGATGAATCATTGATGTTTGCATCTTCAACTACAAACAACCCAAATTCTTGAAATTAATACACAACAAAAGAAAGCAATATGAACCATTTCACAATGCAATCTTTATACAACTGTTTAAAAGGCATTTTGAGGCCCGCTTTAGGGCAATGCTATAGGATATAACCTTAGCTATAGCCTTAAAGATACACAGTAACTCAGTAAGGCTTACGCCTCATGCAGGAGAGGTAAGCCTTGAGGAACAGTACAGCTATAGCCTCATTTTAGCCTTGTTAGCTAATTTCTACCCCCCGAAAAAAAGGGATAGAAAATAGAACACCTGGAGGTGATTCTTCAATCATTGCCACAGCTTCCTCATCTTGATTTTCATATGCCAAGACATCCTCTGTATCAAGTTGGATAGAGTCCAAGATATGCTCCTCATGGTAAACAGACAACTCCAAAGCTAAGAAGAAAAAGGCAATGGATGCTATGATCAGGAAGGTTAATTTTGATATAGAAGACAATATACATAATATAAGATAGGAATAAAATTCATACATGGAATGAATGGCCTAATTTTCAAAGAACAGTAAATCGTTCTCTACTAAGTGGTACAATGAAACATCATCAATCAAAAACCGAAAAGACATTAGATATAAATTTAAGCTCAACATTTGCATGTAGGTTATTGATGTAGTCTATATAGTAACTGATGTGATTGCATAATCGTTTAAATCAAGCATTCATATCTCAATGACTAGGAAGCAAGGACACGGGCACGAAGCGACACGGACACAACGACATGTCAAATCTCAAAAAAATAGGACAGGGACATGGCAAGGATACACAATTAAATAAAATACATTTATGTTAAGAATCTATTTCATAGCTGAAATTCCTTAAGAAAATCTAGAAAATCCCTTGCACAAAGGGGTTTCGACAAGAGAGAAACGCAATAAACATGTATGTGCCATGTTTCGGTCCATTTGTGGAATATATTTGCAACAAAAATCACAAGGAACATGTATCTAATGTGTCCACCGTGTGTCCACCATAGACATGTGTGTCCAATTGTCCGACACGGACATGCTACCCAAGTGAAGTGTATGTGCTTTCATAGCTCAACAATCTCTCAGTAACACTCAAAACAAGTTCACTAAAATAATTTTATTAAACTCATAATCTGATTACAAAGGAGACTAACACCACTTATTTACTATGCAAGTAATCGAAACTAATAAGGAAACTAGAATCCTAATAAAATAGGAAATAGCCCAACTTATCTCTAAATAAGATAGAAACAAATGAAAAACAGTAATTAATTATTAATTAATTACTAAAAATAAAGGATTTTATGGCTGCCACGAATATTCCCAAATCTGCGCATTAATTGAGGCACGTGCCAGCTGCTACGATTTACATAATTCTCCCCCATTTGGAAAAAATTCATTCACAAATTTGAAAGGCTTCATCAACCTGATACGCCCTCGAATTAATCCGCAATAAATGCTCTCCTTAATGAATTTCAGTATCGAAGATCCATGGTCATTTGTTATCCTAGGGATTTGTCAATCACAACTATTGTGCCTTCAAAAATTTGGGAAAAAAATTGATTCGTATTTGGCAATAAAATTGGCCCAAATGGAATCCATGAACACATAGATCATCGAATCTCTAGAAGGTCCACTAATCACATCAATTTCAAAAGCTTCTTCAGATCTGAAGTTATAATACGAAACAATTTGTATTTGTGGACCTTCTAGTGATTCAACGATTGGTTTGTTCATAGATCCCATTTCGGCAAATTTTATGGCCAAATACAATTTTTTCCTAACTTTTTTAATAAATAGTTGCTATGATTGACATATCCAGAGGATAAAGAACGGCCATGGATTTTTTATATGATGAAATTCATTAAGTAGAGTATTTATCGTGGATTATTTCGAAGGGGGTATCTGGTTGATGAAGCCTTTCAAATTCATGGACGAATTTTTGCATATGGGGGAGAAATACAAGCATAGGTCCCACATCATGTGTATCCTGCATGATGTGTCTATTGTGATCTGCCACGTATTGTTTATTTCCACTTCTTTAGTGGTTTCTTTTCTTTAGGATTCTCTACGTAGTTATTTCTAAATAAAGCAGATTGCCTACTAGATTTCCTTTACTTGTCCATCAAGTCTTGGCGCCTATAAATAAGAACGCACCTATCCTTTGCAGTCGGTCTTATTAGTTGAATCAAATTATTTTACTAAAGTTAGTTTAGAAATCATCGAAATGATTTTTAATCATGAACCTTTTATTTTTAACGCTTCTGCAAATATCAACAGTAAGGGTAGCTAATACCATTTTCTATTGTGATGAGGACTTGGGAAAGTGACGAGTTACATATATTACTATGTAATTTGTACATTATACAGAGCTTGTTTGTAGAATATCACTAAATAGAACTTAAATGGGAAGTTTAAACTAACTCTTCTTTGAATGTCAACTTGTAATTTAAGTAATCACATAAAAGTGTAACAAACTTCTTTGTTCCTTCACTCCTTTTCCATCTACCTGAATGGAAACGGGCATATGGTAACAGGAACACCTGTTTACATTCAATATAACCATAATCTTACGCAACATTATGAAAATTGAGGTACAACAGATCCCATACCATTGTAAGACATCATGAAAGTACCAAGTGGTTAATTAAGATCATGTACTCGAACTGCCACGGAAGTAAGATGGAAAGAACATTTTGGTCTTGAAGGTGGCTAACTGTGCTTGTTGTTACAAGAAATGGTAGAGTTAGAAAACCAACGTCAAATACGAGAATTAAACTGTAATCAAGTAATGCAAGGCAAGGACCTCATTATGGGGGCTCAAAAGATAAGGGATCATTGTATAAGAGACAAAAGAGGAAGAATATGTTAAGGGAAAGGACTAATTGTGAGACAACAGGGATGGATACTGATCATGCCAGGGGATGACAATGATAAGTAGATAGTTATCGTCATTTATGAATAATGACTTCATGTACACATGAAAATGAACTTCACATGTTATTATCATATAACTTGCATAGTTATATAGAATTAGTTTTTGTTATATCAAGTTACAACCACAATTATACAAATTTAGCACCTTGATGGTGTCTCTTTATATCTTATTACCTTTATTGCTGCTCACTTCATATTCCTTATTGTTAAAATGCTTGCCATCTTCAGCAGTGTAAGCCCCAAAGCCAGCCATGTGCAGCTGTGTGCGTTGTACGCCTTGATGTAGTTTCCTGTTTTTAGTTTGATATAATTTCTTATTTTAAGTTTGTATGGTTTCCTATTTTGTTATCACTTCTGGTCGGGCACCCATCATTTAGTAAGTTTCAGATTATAGGGAGATTATTTTTTAAATTGTTGATTATGGAAAGTTGTATGGGGCCCGCTTAAATAAATATGTGAGAGGAGGACGCCCTATTAAACCAAGCTAGGATGGATGTAGCCATACACTCCTTCTCCCTCTTCTCCTTTCTCTCTTCTTTTCTCTTCTCTCCCTCTTGTTTACAGATTTCTGCATATTTTTTTACTGTTTAACTCTTATTTTATTGTTATTCATCTGTAATCTTCTTAATAGTTTGTTGTTTACTCAACTATGTATTACCTAATACTTATAGAAATTAAAACGTTAAATACTTGAATATATTTTACATTCCATTGTAAATGTTCACGTAGCCGCATGCTTCTTGTGATCCCAACCCCAAGAAGAGCTTTGGCAAGCAGCTCAAGGAGTTAGACCATAGAATCAGTGACCATAACGGTCGTCTTTCTATAGAGGACAAGATACCTTTAGGGAAATCACAATAATCTATGGCCTAAGAGAATCGGTGCTCATACTCCCCCCTCGCCGTGCCCCCGGCCGTCCGGAGAGGATCTTGTAGATAGTAGGACCTACAGCATATCAACATGGAGTTACTTCCTAATCCCAACGCTAGCCTAGTACTTGATGGTGGATACCAGTATGCACAAGGGAGTTTGTAGATGTGTTGCAAATGAAGAATATTTTGTAGGAAATCCTATTTAAGTGACTTGAAGATGCACTTAATCAATCAATGATCTCCCTATCTTATGGCTACTAAAAGTCTCTTCTCCAATAAAACAATTGTTGTCGATGTTTAGAAACAGTTGGATCACTTTGGATGAAGTTTGCTGCATTAAGTCCAGATCCCCAAGACAGGTACTTAACTACACCTCACAAAATCAGTGCATTATGAACCACAAAGATCTCCTTTGGTATGGTACTAAATGTTTATTCTTCTCTATTAAAACAGTGTATGTCCATGTTAAATAACACTCGGATCGCTTTAGATGAAGTTTCTCTAATTGTCACAATCTCTAAGAGAGCAACGTTCAGATGGTAATACCCATAATCAATCATAACAAAATATGAAAATTTTAGAAATTTGTACAAACTCAGCCCAAACCCTTTTCTAATACTCCACCATGGAAACAAACAAATCATGATAAAAACGTAAGTTAAAATCTGAATTTCTACTGTTTGGTCACAGAATCAACTAAAGAAGGGACTTTGACACCCAAAAAAAGAAAAAAAAAAAAGTCCCATAATTAATCTAATTACACCTATAAATTTCGTTCAAATATCCAAACATCTCATACTATGTTCAATTTCAAAAGGTTTGAAGTTCAAAAGTTTCAACTAATTCCTACAAAAACTTTCCAGTTTTCATAGAAAAGTTGGAAAGATTTCAAATTTTTCAAGATCACAAAGTTAAGGAATTCCATTTCAAAATTGTAAACTAGTCTAGAACCATTTCTCAAGTTGCAGATATCAGAAATTATAACAGATTCAAACATAAACCCAAATTCATGAACTCAGCCTATAATAACAGCTAATAAAAATTATAAAAGTAGAGCTGATCAACAAAAAAAAAAAATTTATCATAAAAGTAGAGAGAAAACAAAAAGCAAAAAAAACACTAACAATTTTCTTTCTTGATTTCCTCTCTCCTCCTCTTCCGATTACTGTCCCAATCAGCTATGCTGGTACAACCTTCACCGTCGGTTTTGTTCTCCGGCAAATCCGCCATGATCTCAATTCGAAGCAATCTATCAGAGAAGTTACTGTCGTTGAACGCGAACGTAAAATCTCCATTACAAGGCACCTCAGAATTACGTCCATCAGCAAAGGAATCAGAGTCCATAACCGTTCGAGGATCAAATAAATCCATGTTCGATTGCTTCATTTTTTTTTCTCTACTGAAATTCGATCATTACCAGAACAGATGAAGAAGAATCTAGAGAGAGAAACAGAGAAGTAATCCTAATAACAAAACCCTAATAACACCCTAAATCCAGATAAAACCCTTCTCTAGCAGGCTGGAAATAACGTTTTAGAAGAACCTGAAGACATATTTGATGGAAATTCCTAAGAAATAGTAGTCCACTTTTTATTATTTCTTGACATACAGGTTTATTGATGTTTTCCAGTCAGAAGATAGCACCTGTCACTTTCTTTCGTTTGAAAAGTCAAAGACACGACAAAAATTGAATTGGGAAATCATCCAACGGCTATCAAATAGGTAAGGGGATAAGCTGTTTGATACATCTTTTCAGAATTAAGTGGAAGTCATCCGACGGTCAGAAAACAAGTGGTCATCTACGCACGTAATATTTTGCAATATCTTTGATCTATATTTTGTCAGTCTTCTCTTTTTTTTTTTTCAATAAAGCTTTTTGACCCGCCAATCTTACAAAACAAATGCCACATACTTATGCGGCAGGGTAGGACCCACCACTTTTCCCTTCCCAAAAGTGTTTTGAGGTTTCAACTTATGTGGCAGTGGGACCCACTATGTCACATATGCATCTGGCATTTGTTTTGTAATATGGTCGAGCCAAACAGCAGCGCTGTTTTTTTTTTTTGGTTAAGTTCCCCGAGAAACAAACGCTTTTTATTCACTCAGTTAATAACTCATAGATGTACCCTTTTATTTACACACAGTGAAACCCTCTTCAATAAGGATGGCAGATATCCCCTACGGGTCAGGGTCCTTGCGGGGATCCGCCCCTAGCTAATAGGGTGGGGATGGGGGAGAAAATTGCTTNGGCCAAACAGCAACACTGGATGTAAAAATGTGCTGAAGCGCCGGATGAATTAACCCATGGGCATTACTACAGGGACACCAGATTTTGACATCTAAGATTACATCTGCTTATTTTATTAATTAGAAACCAATCATAACAGTTGTTGAAAAAATATTATTCCATTTCAGCCCCTCACACCACTTTTAAAAAGGAGATGTAATCTTTTGGTGTCAAATTCCGGTGTTATTCTAGCAAAACTCTTAACCCATTAATTACTCAATTAGTATTATCCACCTATGAAGTTATGAGTTTGTTCACCTACTCTTAATTTGGGTGAACAAAAACCAACAACTTTGATGGCTAAGTTGTTTTGAGATGACAGGAGTCAATGAGTGTGATTCTGTTCACTCCCCTTGCAAGGTAAGGTAAGGTAGGGTGGGTGAACAAAACCACCTGTCTACAGGTCATTTAGCCACCAGCCCCATACCCGTGCAAGGCACTGGGCTTTTTTTTTGAAAAAAAAATTGAATTTTTTGTTAGATATTTAGAAAGTTTAGTCATTTTAGAATTATAATTACTATAAATTTTTAAGGAGAAAGAGATTTATTATAATTAAAAAGGTGAATGCTTAGGAGAGAAACACGTGGCAGAGATAGGGATGGCAGAAATCCCCATGGATCAGGGTCCCCGCGGGGATCCGCCTCTAATGGGGCGGAGATAGAGGATAAAATTACATCCCCGCCCAGGAACGGGGCGGGGACGGGGATCACATTCCCCACTCTGTCCCTGCCCCTTTTGGTGAATGTATATAATTAATTATAAAACTATATATATTTTTATTTAAATAATGATATATAATTATTTTTATCATATGAATATATATGTATTTCAATTATTTTTACATTATTCATTGTATTTTATTAAATGTAACTTTTGTTAAATTTTTTGGCTAGGGATGTGATTTGATGTGGAAATGGGGACTAATGGGGAACCCGGCCCATATAAGGGATTCACAATCCCCGTCCCGCGCCCCGCCCTGAATAGTGATGGGGACGGGGATGGGGGAGGCAAATCCGACCCCGCCCCGCCCCGTTGCCATCCCTACTCTTCAAAGATGGTTCACTTTTCTAAGGGCTGTAGACTAAAAGAAAACGTTTGTTGGACTAAATCTTAAAATATTTTTTAAGTAAGGGCTTTTTATCATAATTTTCTATTTAAAAATTAGTCAAAAACTCCTATTTGAATCGTATTTTAGGATTTAGCTCAACAAACATTTTCTTTTAGTCTAAGGCCCCTAGGTAACATAATGAAACCCTCTTCGAAGAGGGTTTCAGTGTTTGTAATAAACCTTCTTTACACACACTGAAACCCTCTCCGAAGAAGCTTTCAATCTGTTTCTCAGGGGCCTTAGACTAAAAAAACGTTTGTTTGACTAAATCCTAAAATATTTTTCAAGTAGGGTTTTTGGCCAAAATTCCCAATTTTCTTCATAAATCTTTAAAAAAGTTCATAGAAGTCCATCACCTCACAAATCTACCATTTTGAAGTCCACAACCACCCACATGGGACTTCTATAGACTTCAGCAAAGTCCACAACTACCAAATGGGACTTCTGTGGACTTTGATGAAGTCCACAACCACCAACATGGGACTTCTATAGACTTCATCGATCAAAGTCCACAACCACACACCCTCTGATTTCATGAGTCTATGAGAGTCCATCCAAATCCCAATTGACTACCACTGTAAATATGTCAGTTTTTTAAACCCTAACCCTAAAAAGATTGACCAACCTTAGCAAATTGACGGGTTCGACCTAACTAAAAATTTTAAAAATTATAAAACCCACTAATTAGTAATTAGTTAATGTTTTAAATTTAAAAATTACTAATTAAAGTTAAAATATAAAATTTTACAACTAAAAGATTAATGCGCTAACTAAAACTTAAAATATTTATACCAAAAACAACTAAAACTTAAAGGGAGCGGTTCCGGTGCCATCACTATTACATTCTTGAGTTACCATAGCTTTTGGAGCCCATATACAGATGAACCAAGGGCTGATTTTTGTAAGGATGTCTATATAGTTAGAAGAACATCCTCACAAAAAAAATTACTTATTCTAAAAATAGCAATCCAGTCATCTAATTTTTTTTAAAATTAATTGTGATTGAATCATTCATTTTTACCATTAAATTGCATCAATGGTTGATGGGGTTACAAGTTTTAGAATTAGCTCATTTTTTGTGAGAATGATAGGCATAATGAGGAGAGCATCCTCACAAAAATCAGCCCTTGATTCATTTGTATGTGGGCCCTACAGGCCATAATAACTGTGATAGAAATATAGTGATGGCACCGGAACTGCTTCCAAACTTAAAATATTAAAATTAAAGCTAAAAAGTCACCTATTAAAGTCTCTAATTTTATGAAGAATGATATAATTCACATGGTGGTGGTTACGTACTCACGGGTCAGACGAATTGACTTGCCAACATGTTTCATTGGTGAGTCGAGTTAGTTCAAGTTAAGTTTTGCCAAGACTAGAGCCCACATAGAGATAATCCAAAAGATGGTTTTTGGCGCTTCTCACCACATAGATCATCTTCACCAAAAATCACATCATTCTAAAACTTTTAACTCTTTTAAAAGTCAAGTAATTTCTTATCATCATCTATAAAAATTGTTAACTCGAACCAACATTTGATGGGATTAAAGGTTTTAGTAGAGAGTCATTTCATACGAGAATGATTTATGTGGTAAAGAGCTCGTCCTTATATTGCCTACAAAAATTAAGTTGCGAATCCTTATTCTTAAAAAAATATTTAGAATTATTTTTTAAAAAAAGCAAGCGAATTAATTTATGGATGATCAGACACCAACACTATTAATTAAGCCAATTGCCTTTTTTTGAGTTTTTTACATTCAAAATCTTTGAAAATATTTTTTTTCTTATAAAATATATTGGGATATTTTTATAATTTTTTACCCCTCAAAATTAGATAATATGGACATTTCACACTAAACCCTCATCACTTCCTTAAATCTCTCCCATGATTTTCTCCATCTTAACTATCTTAAAATCCCCACTCTTTAGCATATTTTTTCTATTTGTATTCAATTTAAAATTTAAAACTACCAAAACTCTTTTATTTTCTCCATGATATTCTCCTATAATTTTTTCTCTATCTCTTCCTCTCTCCTTACACTTACTCCTAGTGTATAGAATACATGCAATGCACTTGTATTAATTAATTGAGCTATTAGCAGAATTCAAGATAAAGGTTTGATTCAATGTCATGACTACTCTGTCGCCTAAAAACAACTTAAAAATGTCTCAGATTTCGTTAAAAAAATAATAAGACAAAAAGAAAAAAACAGTAACAACAACAACAATAACAACTACCACCTCTTTGATGATCCAATGCTCATCAACTAAGATAATCTCCACAAAAGATCAACCTAGAAAGAAGTGGAAGTCATTCAACGGTCATCGAATTAATAAGTGTTCATCTACGCATGTACTTGTTAAGAATAGTTCCACATGGGATATGAGAGCATTGCAAACTCAATATATAATGATCCTAAGCCACTCCACTCATTGCCAATTAGTTTTGAACTGGATGCCCGCAAACTTAATATGGTATCAGAGTAGGCCCACACGTAATAGGCCCAATGGCCACACGTGCTCTATGTCACTCAATAGAGTTTCATGTGTTAAGCTCAAAATAACACCACACATGAAAGGGCATGTTGAGAATAGTCCCATATGGGATATGAGAGCCTTGCAAATTCAATATAAAATAATATTAGGACATTCTACTCATTGCCAATTGATTTTGAGTTGGATGCCCACAAACTAAATAGTATTTGGCAACATATATGCTTTTGATCTTTTATCAAAACGATTCCTTTTTGTTCTTTCATTTATCTTATTTTTTTATAAGGTTATTACCTAATTATAAGCACAAACACGAAATAAAGCGGCAGTAACTAGCGGAGAGAAACTATCAACTTATAAACACCAATGGAGTACTCTAATATGCTTTCTGATTCTGCACAGCCGTCTAACATTTTTGAATTTTTTCTATGCAAGCAGGATTTGAATCGAAGTCTGTGCTATCAACATTAATAAATCGGCTTTACAAACTAAGTTAATTAGTTGCCTACCAGTTATCTGATGTTTTCTTTTATAGGAAAGCAAAAGTAAATTAAGACACTACTAAGAAATCAACAACGTAAGGATTCGAAATACAAGAGAGGTACGTAGCATAGGAACTGACTAGCAATCAAACACAGGAAAATCAACAACAAACTTGGCTAAATTATAAGCCACACACAATTGAATTTTTTTTTGGTATAAACAAAGAAATATATAAAAAAATTAAGTAGAAGTTATAGATAAGCAGTCATTATTAGACACAAGATGAAAGAGAAAAGGAGGGGAGGACCAAGTAGCAATGGTTTAGGATATATACTTTAGCCCGCCAAACTAAACCATCTGCAACAGTGTCGGCCTCTTTTCAAGGAAAAGAAAGGGCAACAAGTAAGAAAGCAAGATAAAAGAGTGTTGGCATCATGTAAGTGAGCCTAAGTTCGCTAGCCTAGAGTAACCACAATCTTGTTTATGTAACAAACTATAGCTTGGGCGTCTCCTTTGAAGATGATCGATATCGATCAGTGATGTGTAATTCTTCTGCCCAGATAACTGCCTCTAGCTTTGGCCTCGATTTCTTTTGCTCATCAGTGGTACCATAGTCCTAGAAAAGACCAGAAATAGCTCTAGCGCGCTATAGCAGCATAAGTAGTACCACTAGATCGAGTTGAGACTTGAGGGTACGTCCGTTGCTCACGCGTCCACATAAAAAAATGTAAAAAAGAAAAGAAAAAATTTATTAATACATAAAATCTTTAAAAAATGAAACTTGATTTACAACAACCGACACTTATGTAAATTTTTGTAAAAAGTTTTATATGAAAATTCAGTAGTGCAAATTTTTACGATGTGTCAAGTATTTAAAACGCAGCCTTAAATGAAAATAATAAATACTTGTGCTCAAGATCTTCAAATGTTCATTCTTAAAAGAAAATTTTTCCTGGGAAAAAAAAGGTGTTATTAAATCCAAAATGTCTCTCAGTGCTACAGGATGATCCATCATGGTCTCTTCATTCTCCAGCCCTAGTATAATATCATAATTTAGATGTTTAAATTTTTAAATATGAATGCTTGGTTTCGGCAATATATGGATGGGAATCGCCTAGCGCGCGGTTTGAGAAATTGAATAGTTTTACAGCATCAAGGTGGTGTAGCGCGTAGGTCTCACATCTATTGAAAAAATAGGGAGTGATTCTCTCACCCCATGATTTAAAACTTGCAGGGATAGTTGAGTTGGGATAGCGTTAAACTGAAGATGTATTTTTTTTTCATTCTTTCCATCTTTGTTTAAATGATGGGTTGCTACCCAAAAGTTACTTTCCATCTTTGTTTAAATGATGGGTTGCTACCCAAAAGTTACAAAGCGAAGACACAAAAGAGGCTGCTATTAGAGGATTAAGAGCGTGATCCTATGGTTAGATGGACGAGAACGAGATCCAATGTTGAGATGGATCGAGATGGAGACTAAGATCAAGATCAAGATTAAGAGAAGATTCTTAGGATTGTGATCATCAAGATCTTGTGTATATTTAGAAAACATCCTATGTTTATCTTGTTTTCTAGTTTTATTATTTCCTAGTGTTAAAAACTTCCTATTAGTTATAGGTTTCCTAATATGATTATAAAACTTAGGAAATCACACTATAAATATTTATTCTCATGTAAACCAGAAAATCAAGTCGACTAGAGTGAGTCAATAGTTGTCTTCATATCGGAGTTGTATTCATCAACAGATCATTCATAAAATGTAGCCATAATGCTTTTGTATCGTGGACGTAGGTCGATGATCAGACTGAACCATGTTAATTTCTTGTGTCAATTTTTTCTTTATTTATCTTTATTTTATATTTTAGATTTCTCTCAATCTAAAATTTAACAAATATTAATGATGCAAAAAATACCACTACCAATGAGCATAAAGGAAGAAGCACTATAAACAAACCACATGAAATTGCCACCAATTAGCAATGGAAATGTGTCATGAATGACGGAGAAAAATCGCCACAACGTAGAGAAGGGAGAGAACAACCAACTTAAAAGCGTCGAAGATGGGAGCAGGGTTTGAAATAGGATTCTAGTGTGACCACTGAATGTGGAGATTAATGAAGTACATGTATTTGTTCTTATGCCTGTAAATACTCTATAATGAAGAAGTTGTCATACGCCAACTGAACAACCATGATCGCCAAAAACCCTAGTGAAAGCTTTTCATGAGTTTGGTCTGTTTTTTGCTCTCTTTCAATAACATTTTTTTTTGTTATTGAGCAAAAAAAATTTCATTTTTATAGTGCAAATAATAGTAAAAAAATTTCTTTCTTATAATTAATTTTATATTTACAATAATTATGGCTAGTTGAAGACAATGTGTAAAACCCGAGAGTTTTCTCAATTGGGTTGGACCCGAAAATGGGGCTAAGGCCCATGGACCAAACAACCCAACTAGTATGTGTGGGGAGCAAGCGATATTTGCAGGGTGGTACACCCTGAAAAGGGTTTCCCGTTGATGATAGTCTATATGATTGTGGTTGGCTTCCGAATCAGTCCTTACACTTAGATAAACAAGAAAATAAAAAAATAAAAAAAAAATTGATGAAAGTGACGGTTCTGTAAGTGTTACTTATTGCTTTTGAAACTTGCAAATCTTATTTAACTGTTATACGCAGCGTTGCTGCCCTAAGCGTGGTTTACTACTATTTTAATTGCAAAATAGCTTTAAAATTTCCTTCTGCAACGCTTTTCTAACCAAAAACGTGGTTATAAACAGTTTTATTGTTACTAATGCTAATTCTACTGATTTGTTACATTTTTACTGAAAGCGTGACTAAAACCTGTTTTCAACTGTTATCTTAAATGGCTCTGAACTGTGGTCGAATTTGGTGGGGGTTGTTTTGAATAATTTTGAGTAAGTTTTCAACAATGCATATGAGCTTTGGAAACATGGTAAATGATTTCAAAGCTTTGATTTGTGTTTTAATACCTGGTGCGCATCATTTGGATTGTCTTTGTGGCATGGCTTGCGGTAAGTTGTGGGTTGGTGTTACTCGAATTTTTACCTAATAATTTTGGTTGTACCTGCTGAGCCTAGCTCATCTCGTTGTTAATTATCATAGGTTAGACAACTCATAATTTATTTTTATTTGATTTTACATAACTTCTTGTCTAATTATTTATTGGTTTTGTGTAATCATAGACTTGAAGGATTTATTCATTGATCTTAGCTTTACGTTCGAATGCTAAAATATTTGACATGGTTTATTGAGTATTTATGTTAGTTTTATCTTGGTGTGTAGAACTTTAAATAAACTTCTGATTTTTATGTTAGATTTGTATTGTCCTGATGACTTTTCATATTAAATATCATTATTTTTAGGTATTAAATGCTAAACTTACTAGAAATCCAAAGTTGAGTTGATTGTGTTGGAACTAAACAATTTTCTGCACGTAACTTGAGTTCTACCCGTTTTCTGTGTTTAACGATGAAGATTTGGAGTTGGGTCAAATCACAATAGCTTACGAGTCTAGGATTTGAGTTTTTGACCAGAGAGTTATGACCAGATTTTCAAACATGGCGCAGACTGTGACAGTACACATTGATTTCGAAATATTTGACTTATGTGTGTATGTTGTGTAATTAATTAAATCTTTTGAAAATTTGTGATTCTTAAGGACACTTTTAGGATAATTTAGAACTAAGTCTCACAACATTTCAATTTACAGAATGTTATGTGCAAAATCAACAAGCTTGACCCTAAAACTAGTTCTTAGCTTACATCTACATTTCATTCCTAACATACCGGGTCTTAGACCATGGTAACCGGGTCGGGTTATGGGCTCTAAAATTTGGGGGTGTTACACGATGAAAGGCTTATGTATTTAGGACATTATTTTTTGCTCATCTTAACTTAAGAAGTCAGAAAGAATGGAGAAATTCAAAAGGTCAATCCAAGGTTGAGTTTAATAACGTTACTTAGGCTCACGAGACAGAGTCAAACAAGAAAAAAATTTCTTCTGTTCTATGATGGTTAGAGAATTTTTGAAAGATTGTCCTAAATGTGAAGTGTGTTTCTAAATGGGGAAGGATAATATCTAACATTTGTATGTTTCGAAACAAATCTCATTGAACCTCCTTACATGATTTGGACGGTTAACTTTAGAACTATTTCTTATGTTTTCAATTTTATGCAGGATTTATTGTGATCTTTCAATTATGCATTGTAATGGTGAAAGTAATGTAGTCAATGAATAAAAACTCCTACTTTTAATGGTACAAATATTTGAGGTATATCTTCAACGAGTATAAGGATTTGTATTAGGGTCGGAATCCTGGGACAAAGTTTTGGCATAAGGTTTAAACACTTCCTTTCTCCCTTGGATGCAATCATCCAATAGTTTAAAGTTTATTGATAGATGAGCTTTATCACTTCCTAAATTTAAGGATGTATTCCTAAATTAAAGGGACACGTTTGTGAGTATAAAAAATATTCAAATATTGTGTCAAAACCTTGTGTCCTAAGAACCTAACCCTTCCAAAAAACCCTGCATTGATAAAGTTTTAAAAATTTGTAAGCAAAAGTTAGGCGGGTTGTTTTGCATTAAAGATTCTATTTGGTACACCATCCTTATTATACACTAAGTCGATGTCCAAGCTCTGTGGATCCCACATGATAACGATCCAAGGGTTAATATTTTGTAGGGATATTCTTCTAACTGCATAGTTATCCTCACAAAAAACTATCCTTTTAAAAAATTTATGACCCCATCAAAATTTTATTGTAAATCAATAGTGATGACATCATTCTAATTGAATAACGAGTCGTTGATTTCGACCCAAATTTTGACGGGGTTAGAGGTTTCAAAATGAATTAATTTTTCGTGAGGATGATCTAAATGATGAAGTACCATCCTCGCCAAAATTAACCCTTAGATCATTTTTATGTGGGATCCACAGAGCTTCGAAATTGTCTTGGTGTATAAGTATGGGGTGCAAAATAAACTCTTTAATGATAAACCAAAAGTTGAATTTGAGAAGGTATCCACGCCCAACGTTGGCCACAAATGTTTTACCACACTCGATAATTCCCACGCTTGATATAGGGCGCGTCAATTCTATCATTCCCATCGTATTCTATTATACCCATCGTTATATGAGATTAGCCTTCCACGTTTGGCTAAAATTAAAAATCTTAATTTATATCTATACTATTATATTATACAAATACTAGATTGTAGCATTTTTGTCAAAACTTTTTAAAATACCCTTTTGAGTTTTTTTCTATTAGCAAAATATATTTATAAAGTTATAAATTCTTTATCAAATGGAGTGGATAGTTGGTACTAAATAAAATTTTAGCATTGAATAACTCTACTATAACATTAAATAAGCAACATAGCAAATTAATAGATGATAATTATAATTAATTTTTTTTAAGGAATAACGAATTTATTAAGAATTTAAAATAGAGTCTTTCTCGATGTCTAACAATACAAGAGGGAGGCTCTCCCTGCCAAGAAGAATTCAATCTACGGCAAATTGCAAATTGTGCCAAATTATGGGCAACCACATTCACCCCGCGAGGCACATATTTAATTTCAATAGAAGAAAAAGAAGATAGAAACCGTTTGTTGTCAAGGATAATACTTCGGATATGCCAAGGATACTTCAAGCGATCATCAAGGATGTAAGAAACCACTGGTTTGGAATACCCTTCAATAATAATTGAGTGACATCCAGATGCAGCAGCAAACTCAAGCTCCTTTAAGAAAGGCCCTAGCTTCAGACTCCAAAGCTTTATTGGAACCAACCCAATCATCATAAAAAAAAAAAACAATAATTATTAATTAATTAACTATTCTATCTACATATTAAAAAAATTAATAACATGTATAATAATTATTATTAGCTAATTAAAAAAATTTAAAAAAAAAAGAGAAAAAATTAAGTATCAAAATGATTCAATGGAAATATATGTACGTACAATATATGTGCTCACCGCTAATTGTCTATGACTATAATAAGAAAAACTCTATCCGAATTTTAACAATGTAAAGAACAAACCTAATAAAAGAAACACGTGTAACGCTTATGCACGAAGCTTGTTTGTTATAATTGGCAAACCCTTTATCCTTGTACGGTAAAGTTAGAATTTTTTTATAGTCGCTTTGTTTTGACACCACTGTGGATGCTCTTGGGATGGCTACAAAATACTGTATGGTAAAACTTTTAACATAAACTTGATGGTCCAGTTGGTTGCGGGGATAGCTCAGTTGGGAGAGCGTCAGACCGAAGATCTGAAGGTCGCATGTTTGATCCACGCTCACCGCAAAGCGAATTTTTTCCCATTACTTTTAAGCGCTTTCTTTAGTATGACATCAATGGGCACATGTTCACAAATGATACGGCCGCATGGGGCCATGGGCTGCTCTTATGAAGTTGGACCAGGTTTGGTTTTTAGGCGGGCTCGAGTTTTTACTCGGTGCACCCATATCAGATCAAACCATTTTAACTACATTATCTTCTTCAATTTACAAATGGTCAACCCTTTTCTATAACGTTTTGAACTGGACGAAATTAGAGAGAGAAAGAGTTAACTGATTTTCGGTGAGGATGATCTACATGGTGAAGAGAATATCATCACAAAAAATCAGCCTTTGATTTTATCTGCATGTAGGCCCCATAGGCCATGGTAATGGTGATGTCAATATAACGATGTCACCGAACCACTCTCATATTAGAATGTCTAATGTGTGCCCAATTATGTTGTGAGACCTACAAAAATATTATTAAAAAACGTGAGGTTTCATCACTATACACCCTCTTGTAAAATGCAAAAGCGCCGCATTCTAAAATTTCTAAACCTAACTGTCCTCTCAAATTGAAAATTTTGAGAAAATGTACCTAAAAATTTTATCAAATAATAATACCATTTATTTTCATTTCAAATTTGAAATAAATAGCTATTTTAAAGTGGGTGGTGGCATTGAGTTGTAAATAAAGCAACAATCTAAGACATAAATTTCAATGCAAAAAGGTTAAAAGATTAGAGAGTTGTTATTGCCACTTCCACTTTTCATCAGTCATAGCCTACGTAGTTTTTTCAATGCAAATAATAATACCATTCATTTTCATTTCAAATTTGAAATAAATAGCTATTTTAAAGGGAAGCTGCTAGCGTAACACCAGTTATGGTGTCGACAATTGACGTGGCGCCGAGCTGGCGCCTCAAAATATGCGCAGCTTAGTTGCCACATCATCAACTTTTTTTTTTTTTGAAAATTTCATGGAATCCATTTTGTTTTCTTTCAAAGTTCCCACAGATCTGAAGAATAGAAATTTGGGTTTCTTTCTACGGGAAACCAGGGAAAAAACGGAGAAGAAGAAGACTCGTGGTTGGCGATTGAAGCTGCTGGTCTCGTGATGACGAACACGGGTTGGAGAAGGAACTGGATTTCATCTCTTCCCTCTTCGAACTCAGATCCAGGTATTTTTTTTTTTGCCTCTATCTCTCTCAAATCTTGTATATTTTAGGGCTTTTTAAGGGTTTCAAAGACAGATCTCAACATGAAGCATCTGTATTTACGAATTTTTTAGGGGTTCTTGACAGATCTGAGGATAAACGGTTTGTTTAGAGTTTTTTTAGGGTTTCTTGACAGATTTGAGGATGAACAGTTTGTTTAGGGTTTTTGTAGGGTTTCTTGGTAGTTCATAACTCATGAATGGTTTGTTTAGGATTTTAGGATTTTTAACCCCAGTTTCATAATGTCTCATGCTTAACAAAACGATATCAGATGATTGAGGCCAAGTCTTTTTAGATACCTCCAGGTGTGATTGAGTACATAGAAGGGTACTAACAGATAGATTTGTACATTGTTCATGGGATTCGAAAATTAATTACCAAAGCACACAACTAGCTAGGTAGGATCATATAGTATATCATCAAAAAGGTCCAAATATATGCATGCAAGGCTTAATAAACTCCACTTTATAATTTTTATGTAACATTTTTTACCCTAATCTCGATTTTAGCAGTGGAATTTTTATTTTTATTTTGTAGATATGTTCTTGATTAACATTGGATTTTGTTGACACAATGACTTTTACATACATGCCTATTTGATTTTCGTTTTGTAGATATGTTCTTGATAGATCAGTATCAATTTCGTTATGTTTTTTGTGACTTTTATGAATTTGATTTTTGATGTCATATTTCTACTTGAAGAAACTAATGGGTGGAGGAGCTAATTCTAATTCCTATTGCAAAAAGGTAAGGAAATGGTGTTAATTCTAGCTTCGGTTTGATTGATTTATATCGATGCATCCTGATTTTTTTTTGTACCAATTTTCAGTGCCATGCTAAAATACCGTGCCAAATTTGTGTGCAGACATCACACACGACCATGAAATGTCCATTTATCTACTCGGCGTGCATTTCATGTGGTGGAATTCGCAAACTGATGCAGTCTACAACTGTCAAGAACCCAGATAATTTTTTTTTAAAGTGCCCAAATTAGGATTGCCATGAGTTCCAGTGGCTCGAAGAAGCCATGTCTGGTAGCCCAAAACAACACCAAGCTGAAGGTTGTTTCTGTTGTGGTGCAACTGACTACTGGATGAAGGATTGTCCTTACCGTACTTCTCCACGCCGTAATGCCAAGGTATTAATTGGAAAGAGCTTGTGTGAGTCTTCAAATGAGAACAAATCCATTGAGAACGTGGGGGAGTCCTCAAATGGGAGCTCATCCATGGAGAGTATGGGGGAGTCCTCAAATGGGAGCTCATCCGTAGAGAGAAAGGTTAACATTGAAGCAGCAGTCAAAGCGCTTTGTGACGTGATAAGCCAGTACACTTTGAAGAAATAGTTTGTGGAACAATCTTATTATGAAAATATGCCCCAAACTTTTCCTTCCTTTTTTTTCCCTGGGTATGTAATGATGGGTATGTAATGAACTTAATTAACAGTAAATGGTCTGAATTTCTTGACTGAATCAGTTGGTTTTTTGTTTTTCTATCACAAATTTATCTCTCAATGCTTGATTTTATCTATTTTTTTCATGGGTTTTAGTTAATTGGATAGTTCACTGTTCAAAAATATCATTATTTTCGCATCATTATTTATGAAGGTCCAACTTCCTGTCACAATACGCTTACTTTGCACGAAAAAAAAAATATGCATCCATAAATTTTCATGCACAAACATCTGCCACAATAATATTGAAATAATATTCCAACCATCAATTTACCAAACTAGTTCACAGAAATTCCACCTCTTTCTTACATCACAGAAATCCGACATCTTTCTTACATCATTTAAACAAGTGCACAAAAACAAAATAAGAACCATACAATAATATTAAAATTTCTTAGATCATTGAAACAAGAACAACCATCAACCATCACAGTGTAAGAAGCAAGCTACCATTAAGATCATCCTTCTCATTCAACACCTCTTGTGTTTGGGTGAAACATAATGACATTGTCTCTTCTACTTGGGTAGACTCAAGCACCTCAAGAGGGGTTCCACAATACTTCAAAAGAGAAAAATGCAGTTTAATAACTTCTCATTAATATACATACTTAATAACGAAAGTAACAAACCATAATCAAACTTTATTTTTCCTGCACAATTACAGTAGACTGACTTCCTTTGCTATATTTACCAAGTTTCTTGTTGTGTTTCTTACTTTGGCCATCCTAAAAGAGATGAAAAAATATAATTAACAATATTAAAAGAATAACTCTTAGTTTAAAAAAACAATGGCAATTAGAAAAATAATTTAAGTATGCAGTTGATAACAATCTTTTTTTTACCTTTTCCTTTTTTCGGTCAAGTCTCCTCTCTTTTTTCCCCACTTCCTTCTCTGTGTGGGATATAAATCTCGTGGTCTGTCGACGCTGGCCTTTAGTGTGAGCAACCATAGGGTCAAGAACAATTTAGCTTGTACTAGCTTCGCAATCAATGATCTTACTTGTTGATTGTTCAACTTCATTACTTAACCTCATTGCCGACAATTCAGTCGAAAGAGTGTCCAACCTACCTATAACATAATTGCAGAATACATCATCCGTTGTTGCAATGTTGGTTACCTTTGTGAATTCATGAGACATCCGCTGAAACCGTTTATCATCTTCAGTTGCACACCAACTACAGTAATTCACTTTCAAATTCGAATGGCATCGAGACATATCTTTCCTCCATCTTCTTAAGATGTACTTATCTGGGATTAATAGTACATCATTACGGATAAAAACCTTCAACACATGTCTGCAAAGTAAACCTTTAAACTCAAATAAGTTACAACTACATTTAACGTCACACTCTTGTCTTCGAAAAGAAACCACAAACATCATTCGTTTTTTATGCTCCCCAATCATGATATCCTCTCGTATGTCATACTCCGTGACGTATCCACCCTCTCGAGAATTCATAATTTCACAATATGTAGTGCCAGCAGTCAACTCATCCTGGAAATGTTTAAACTTTGCAATCGTGTAAACTTTTTGAGCTTGTTTCTCAAAATCATAAGTTGTTCTACACTCCATTGTGAATGTTGACGATTTATAATCTGAGAAATTTTCCTTTTCTATCTTGCTCCTCAATGCATTCTCATATTGCTCCACAAACTGCTTCAAAGTGGTTTTTGAATTAACATAGCCATCAAAAAATGAATTTGTTCCTTCACTTCTCTGAGTAGTAGACATCCCAGCCCAAAAGTATATTTTAACAAATCTGGGAACCCATCGGTGCCTCTCCTTGTATAATCCACTCAACCAATCGTTATCTTCCAATCTATACTTGTTGATCATCGTAGCCCAACTCACTTCGAACTCATGTGGATTTTGAGAATTATAAACCGCACTTGATATCGCCAAACAAATGGAATCGTAAAGGTGGTGCGATTTTAGTTTGTCAGGCAACTTCTTCATAACATGCTATAAACACCATCTATGCTTAATATCGGGAAAAACAATCTGGATAGCATTCTGCATTACTCTATCTTGGTCGGTGATGATTCCTTTTGGAGCAATTCCGCCCATACATATAAGCCATGTCGAAAACAACCAAACAAATGTCTCGGTATCCTCATTTGACACCAACCCACAACCCAACAAAATAGATTCCCCGTGATGGTTGACACCAACAAAGGGAGCAAATGGCATAGAATACTTATTTGTTAAGTATGTCGTGTCAAAAGTGACAACGTCTCCAAATTCCTTGTATGCTTCTCTACTTCTACCTTCTACCCAAAATACATTCCGCAATCTACCTTTGGCGTCCAAGTTCATACTAAAAAAGAAACCATTGTTTTCTGCTTGCATCTTCGAGAAATAACTTTGAACAGCGACAGCATCTCCTTCCCCAAGTCGTAAACGCCTGACTTTCTCAATGTAATTTCTACAGTCTTTTTCTATGCATGGAACATTCGAGTATCCCTCAGCTCCATTCACTAATGTATTGTAATTTTTGCGTACTCCAATCCCTAAAATATCATTTAGTACAAGTCGTCTTTTCACATCTGCACTCATCTCTCGATTACATGGAAAGTATCGAGCTTTGTTTGGAGTTAGCAACAAATGATTGTGCTCAAGATTAGCATTGGTAATTCGCCATGTGCCATCAAGTTCTAACTTTGCTGAGACCTTAACATTGCACTCAGATCTGATACTCTGCTTATGCTTCAATCTAAATGTGTTGGAACTCACTCTCTTGCCTTCTCGGCTGCATGCAAACATCACATAATTTACGTTACCATCATCATCCTTCTTGCTTGATCTTTTCTTCATCGAAAATCCCATTTTTTTAGAGTATCCTTTAAAAAACTGAAAAAATTCTTCAATATCAAGAAACTTCATCCCAATCTTAGGCTCAAGTATATCATCTTTTTTTTCTGTTTTCTCCTCATTTTCTAATATTCTTATACCATCCCTTTTCTTTGTAACCACTTCTTCTTCAGCCACTACCACATCATCATCTTCACCCATTTCTACAATTAAACTAAACCAGGGAGAAAACAAAGTACATCATCCATCGATGTTAGCAAAGCAATAAAAAAATATCTTTCATAAAAAAATAACATTCTTCATAAAAAAAATATCTTTCATAAACAAAGTAACCTTCTTTGTACTCAATCACACCTGGAGGTATCTAAAAAGATTTGGCCTCAATCATCTGATATCGTTTTGTTAAGCATGAGACATCATAAAACTGGAGGTTAAAAATCCTAAAATCCTAAATAAACCATTCATGAGTTATGAACTACCAAGAAACCCTACAAAAACCCTAAACAAATTGTTCATCAGATCTATCAAGAAACCCTAAAAAAAACCCTAAACAAACCGTTTATCCTCGGATCTGTCAAGAAACCCTAAAAAATTCGTAAATACAGATGCTTCATGTTGGGATCTGTCTTTGAAACCCTTAAAAAGCCCTAAAATATACAAGATTTGAGAGAGATAGAGGCAAAAAAAAAACATACCTAGATCTGAGTTCGAAGAAGGAAGAGACGAAATCCAGTTCCTTCTCCAACCCGTGTTCGTCCTCACGAGACCAGCAGCTTCAATCGCCAACCACGAGTACTCTTCCTCTTCTCCGTTTTTTTCCCTGGTTTCCCGTAGAAAGAAACCCAAATTTCTATTCTTCAGATCTGTGAGAACTTTGAAAGAAAACAAAATGGATTCCACGAAATTTTCAAAAAAAAAAAAAGGTTGATGACGTGGCAACTAAGCTGCGCATATTTTGAGGCGCCAGCTCAGTGCCACGTCAATTGTCGACACCATAACTGGTGTTACGCTAGCAGCTTCTATTTTAAAGTGGGTGGTGGCATTGAGTTGTAAATAAAGCAACAACCTAAGACACAAATTTCAATGCAAAAAAAGGTTAAAAGATTAGAGAGTTGTTATTGCCACTTCCACTTTTCATGGGTCATAGCCTACGTAGTTTTTTTTTAAGTATTTCATAATTCCACCCAAAACTTGTTACGTGGTGACCTGCCCTTCCACCACCGACCACCACCATCATCACTTTTACTTTCTTTTTTTTTAATCAGTTTTCACCATCATTGTTCATAGCTATCACCACACTAATGAAAAAATCACGATCTTAATTAAAAAGTTATACTGAGTTTTTATTAAACGACCTTTTTATTTCTCTCTCTTTAGCCAATCTCTGCAAAACCCTAACCTCAAAGGATCCTCCATGAAAGGAGGCATCACTCTTAAGTCCCCTGTAGAAAATCTGAACTTTAGAGGATTCTCCATGAAAGGAGGAAAATTGATAACTAGTAGTCTAGTACATCAAAAAGGCCGACAACAAGCTTTCCGGAAAAAGAAGCTTCTTTGTCTTCTTTGTCTAATTTTATTTTAATCTGAAAAACCTTTAAGTGAAGGTGCCTTTTTTTCATGGAGTTCAAGAATCAATTCAGGGAAGGCAACCTAACAATAAAATGGATTCGCTAGAAATGAACTCAAACTGTTTATGGGTCAAGTGTATTTTTGTTTTATGATGACTCCAATGATGAAAAAAAGAAACTGAGGGATAGTGGCTGATTAGGGTGGGTTGGAGATTGGAAGGTTGTGATGGCTATGGTAGGAAAAGGGTTGTTGCCAAGTGGTGGTGGTGGAAAAATTGGAGGTTCTGAGTGAAGCTCGGAGAAAGTGCGATTATGGCGGATGAACTAGAGGGTTTTAATTTTGAGCAGAAGCACGGAAAGGAATGATGATGGTGGTAGTCTATGGGGGAAGTGGTGGTGGAAGGGAAGGTCACCACCTAACAAATTTTGGGTGGATCTATGAAAAACAAAACAAAAAAAAAAACTACCTAGGCTACAACCGATCAAAAGTCGAAGTGGCAATAACAACACTCAAAGATTATGTGGCAAAGTTTAAAGACGTTTCAAAAGTTTTCAAATTTGAGAGCCCTATGTCACGGGTTCGGGCTTCCAACCCAAAAGACTAGCCTATTAGCTGGAGTTGACCCAAACCCATATAAACTCCAAGATCCCCCCTTATCCAACCAATGTGGGATTATTCCCCCTTTTGTCACTATTCCACCGTGACATTCTCTTCCACCCGAATTCTTCAACACATCTCTACCCGTCCCCACTCTCCGACCCACGGACAACCTTATGTGTGGGCACTTGGCACAATGACTCGGGCCATTCAGCATAACCGTCCCCACCCTCCTTTGGGGGACCCACTACCCTAGTGGACACACCTCCCCTTGTGTGTGGATGCTTGGAGTGACATCGGATTGGACCGGGTCTGCTCTGATACCACTTTGTCACGGGTTTGGGCTTCCAACCCAAAAGACTAGCCTATTAGGTGGAGTTGATCCAAACCCATATAAACTCCAAGATCCTCCCTTATCCAACCAATGTGGGATTATTCCCCTTTTTGTCACTATTTCACCGTGACACTCTCACTTTTTCACAGATTCGGACTTCCAACCCAAAAGACTAGCCTATTAGGTGGAGTTGATCCAAACCCATATAAACTCCAAGATCCTCCTTATCCAACCAATGTGGGATTATTCCCCTTTTTGTCACTATTTCACCGTGACACCTAGCTATCAAAATTTTGAAAGCTAAGAAATGAATATGAAAGTTGAGTAGAATTTACACCCTCTTTATTCCAAATTTTGAATTTGAGAGGACAATTGGGAGTATTGTACCCCATCAAAACTTAGTTAAACTCTTAATATACATAAATGGCCCATAAATCAACCTAGTGATGTGATTTTGGATTGGATGATTTCCATGATGAATAAGTCCTTCTCATCGGAAATTAACCCAAGTATCATATGAAACACGCTCAGATGGGTCCTGTTAACGTGTGCCCTAAGGGCACACGATAAGGTTGTTTTTCAAGGAATTTTTTTACAAGTTAGAGATCTTCAAATCAGCTGAATTTTTGTAGACATAATATTATCATTATTTATAACATATCTACAAAAAATCAGCTCAATCAGAAATATCTAACCCTCCAAACAAATTACTTTAAATGTAAACCATTCATTTACACTATTAAAGTCTAAAGTAAGTGTTTGTGGTGTTAGAGGGTTCTAGAGGTCTCGGATTGAGCTGATTTTTTTAGATATGATCCAAATAGTATAAATAACATACATATCTAAAAATCAGCCTATTTGGATAAACTTAAGAAACTAAACAAAACACAAAACCTAAAAGCTTATCACGTGCCCTAAGGGCACATGTTATCAAAATCCTTTTAAGATAGGCGAATTACCCCTCTCAAACAAAAAATCAGAATGTTTTGAGTGGGATGGGGTGTGGGGACTGAAGGACTTCTAAGATATGCATGTTTATAACCATGATTAGCATTTCTGGCCACTCATTTACTAATAATTCTATTAAAAGGTAAGTGATGGCTACTTTAATTTTAGAAAAATTTAGGGCTTATTAATTTATGTATTAATCCTCCTTTCCAAATCTTGTCGAGAATTATTTGCACTTTTCCTGTCAAGTCGCCCATAACATCAAAACTTTTCTTAATTTAACACATGGTTAATTCTTTCTTTTTTTTTTTTTTTTCTTTCGTAGATAGATGCTTAAATGTTTCAGGAAAGAAAAACATGTCCTAAGAGCATCCACAACGGTTGAGAAAAAAGGATAAATCTAGAGAAAAAATTGCATAATAGAGGGATGGGAAAATGCTTTTTAGCCTACGAGAAGAAGTGGTAAGCTAAATTTAATTTTTTCCAAACGAATCTTGAGTAAATTTACGGGGCGGGGCCTAGGTGACCGCCTGTTGTTGGGAGGTGGAGGGTTGCCACCCCACTTTTTTTTTTCAAAATGAGTTGGGCGGGTGGGAGCACTAGGGGTGTCAATAGGTACCAAAATACCTGGAACTGAACCGATATCGGAACTGTTTATTGCGGTTCCATGACTTTATTTTGTGGATCTGGTTAATTTCGGATCCATTTCGGATCTACCAATTATGGATCCGATTAATTTCAAATCCACTCAACGGGTACCCGGTTCTGTATAAATTTTATAATTTAATATACCATTATATAATGAATTTTTAGTTTTTTTTAATTAAAAAAGAAAATAAAAGAAACCAATGATCAATCATACAACAAATCTCGTAATAAAAATAATTTTATGATTGAATAGAATAGGAAAGTATAAAATACAAATATTTTTTATGTTAAAAAAAGTTAAAAATAAAAATAAAAATGGGTATCGGGTACCCGCGGATCCTAACAATACCGGATCCGAAACCACCAATTGAGGTTCTAGAACTGGAACCGGTAGCATCCAGAACCACCTTCATATTAGCGAGACCGGATATGGAACCATTAGGATCCGATCTGGAACTGCCCCGTTGACACCCCCTAAGGAGCACACCGCCTGGTGCCGGGAGGTGAGCAGAGCGCCCGTGCCCCACCCAAAATACCAAAAGTCATATTGTATTATATCATAGCCTTCTAAAATTGCCCCACACAATCTTTTAACTTCAACTATTTTTTAAGTTTTTTTTCAAATGCTAATCTTTCTCTTTTGAGTTAATTGATAATTTAACTCATTTATTATTAATTTTCATCAACACGATTTCTCTTTGTTCAATTTTTTTTTATTCTTTTACCTTTAACCAAAAACCCTAGATAGATAGAAAAATAAGTGACGAATACATTTAGAGATTGTCATACTTTTTGGAGTAATGCTAGGGGATCCAAGGAAGACTTTTGGCCCGTGGGGCTGACATGGAGATAATCCATGAGATGATTTTTTATAAGAATGCATTCATCATGTAGATTATCCTCATAAGAGATCAGATCATCACTTTAAAACTTTTAACCGCATAAAAAATATGATTCGATTCTAACGGTGATTGAGTGGTCCATTTTACGGTTGAGTTTTAACCAACCTTTTATAGGGTTAGAAAATTTAGTGTGGTCTGTTTTTGTGAGGATGATCTACATGGTAGGGAGAATATCTTTATTGAAAAAAATAGCTCATGGCATCATCTCAATATAGGTCCCACGTGTCAAAATATCTTCAATGGGTTCCAAACTCAGATTCCCCTAGCATTACTCTACTTTTTGTACACTAAGATCATTAGTGAAATGTTTAGATTTACTTATAAAAAATTATTATTTTAATTATAGATTAAGTAAAAAGGACCCCACAAAAAATTAAAAATATTTTTTTATTGTAACTTAAAAACCATGATTTTTTTTTTTATAAAAAATCGCAGTTAAAGAACTGCCCCACCCATAAGAACTTCTTAGCTTCGCCACTGCCACCATCCCCACCACTACCACCACCACCGCCACCACCACTAACAATACAGGGGTACCTTCGCCACCATTGCCTCCTATATCTCTAATCTCCTTCTCTCTCTCTCTCTTTATGATAGTAGTAGCGAAGGCAGTGGAGTGGGGCAGTGGTGGTGATGGTGAGAAGATGATGGTGATGGTGGAGGAGGTTGGGTAGTGTAGATTGTAACACCCCGTGCTCCAAAATAAGGGACATTACCATCAGTCTACAACGAGACTCAAATCCGGCAGAGTCTCCCCTGTAAACTGGACATTTTGTCACCTAATAAACACAGTGCATACGAAATATACACAGCGGAAGCAAAAGAAATTAGAGGTATGCACAAAATTGCCACCCATTTTTTTTTCTTCCAACTCAACTGAAATCCCAACGACGTAGGACCAGGAGGAACCTACAAATAACTACGACATTCAATCTTTCATTCAATATGGATATAATTGTGATATGATATATATAATTACGTTTGTTGTTTCCTGTTAAAATATATATAGTGAGGGAAGATAAAGTAGGAGTTGTATTCATATGATAAAAGTAACATAAGGCTCACAACCGAGCCATAAAGCATAAGTCTCGAGTAAGAGAAAATAGAGTAGTAAAACATCCACTGTGACTGAAGAGAGGGAGACCTACATCCACCACAAATAAGGAATCCATCGCTAACAAACGTCGTCACAGCACCACTAAGGATCCTAAACTCGATCCTCAACCGTCAATTATAAAACCTCGAAAATGATTGGGTGAGAAACTCAACAGGTAGATCAACCATCCTAATATCATCACATGCAGCGATTAATCTGATAACATCTCGAAAGCATTTGTAAAAGCAATGCATATTATATAGTTGATTAAAACATCAAAAAAAATCATGCATATATATGTATACAAACAATAGTAGTGTACTTCTGCTAGCATAGCCAAGGAACACGACCGGGTTACCCCAGTCAATTATTTCAAGATCGGATACTACGTGCATACAATTTGACGACTGTAGACTAGACAAGGGCCCCCAACTAATCCAGAGAAGGTTCCCTGACAACCTTCCCCCGCGTCTAACACCCATCAGGCAGGCATGTGAACTTCAGCTAAACTAGTTACTCAACACCACCAATAAACATAGTTTACTAGGAAATAATCGTGACTTCTCAGACTTCCCTAGATGTACCTGTCTTCCTGACGTCCCATTCTGCCCTGAAGACAAAAACATCTAGCAAAGTCTCAGATGGTGTACCACATCCGGATAAGCATGATCCACCATCCTTGTAGAAAGTCCTCAACCTTTCACAAGCTCACCTTAGTGATAATATATAGTAGTATATATATAGGTTGTGTGTCTTTTAAGTTAAAGTTCGAAAACTATTTTGGAAGAACCCTCTTGAAAACCAAAGTCCTTTTTGTAGAAATCCCCTTTTTGAAATTTCTTTTCTTTTGAAATCTACATACAACAAGTGTAACTGGTCCTAAGGATGAGGGACCATGGCAAACTAACTCACCCACCCTCGTAAGGGTGAGGATCCCTGGCAAGCCAAACACACTCACCCATAGGGTGCGGGACCATGGCAAATCAACTCACCCACCTCCGTAAGGGTGAGGATCCCTGGCAGGCCAACCTAAGCACCCAAGTCTACAGGACCTGGCAAACCAACTCACCCACCCTCGTAAGGGTGAGGATCCCTGGCGGCCAACACACACACATATCACTCGGGCGGGAATCCGAGTGGAAGTAACACAGGCACCAGTCCACCTAAGGCATACACTGTTCTCCGTGTCGTCGTGAACCCTATCAAGCCCGGTAGTGAGACGCCACTACCGTCTTTAGGCGGCCACAGAAGAAATTCCTTTTTTTTGCCACATTTTTAAAGTTGGGTTCTACATCGAGAAAACACTCGATAAAACAGATTCTCATCTCTTCCAAGTATTTTCAATATATCAAAAATGGTTTCATCTCCACATGTAAAATATGGTTTGCCAAACATAGCCATGATTTCATCTACATATATCGTGATAGTAAGGTTGAAGTCACTTTTGTTCACAAACCACGGGGAATATTTCATAAACATGATATAAGGTTAAGCATGCATATTTCCATATTAAAATCAGTCTCTCAATGTTTTCTTCATAACATAAGTTTGTTGTTATCCATAATTTCATGCCATGCCTTGCATACAAAAGTACATACATAACAGTTCGAAATATGCATTTAAAATAGTTGGGTGCTATTAGGATGAATTGACCACCTACCTAAATGCTACCAAGTTGCTCAATGAAAGGTCCTACCCATTATCGATTCTCATTCAAGAGGCACTCAATAGAAGGTGCAACTCAATCCCTAAACTGAAGAAGGAAGAACAAGTAGCATAAGGTTCTAATTAAGTTATAGAACCAAGATAACTAAGAAGGTTGAAAACCTAAAATTACACTCCTAATTATAAGGAAATCAACTAGCACTAGTAGTTCATCTTCACAACCTAAAACCTTAGTTTAGGAAACATTGAAAACATTTAGTAGGCTTGAAATTCTAAAGTAGCCCCATGTTAAGAATCAGGAAAAAAATGTAACCATTTGGGAAAATAAACGCCAAAGATCGTAAAAAGCTCAGAAAATATTCAAACTAAAAGCATTAGAAAGATAACACCAAGATCTACCATTTTCATGAAGAAATTATAATTAGAAAACAAATCAAGAAATGAGGAAAGTGCAGATTAATATTTCATTTTGCAGAAACAGCTAGTTTTTAAAAAATACTAGCTGTACTTTGAAAATTTGTAATAAGCTACCTACTTGTCCAAAAATCATGAAATTTTTACTGCAAATACTTTAAGATGTTATGAATCAGTAGAAGTTAGAAGAACATAATTTAGAGTTAAAACGAGATAGTTATATAGGTTTTAGTGTAGCCTGCGCAGTAAAATCTGAGAATCCAAGTTCGAGAAAAGCAATTCAAACTCGACTAAAACGCCAGTATTCGACATAAAACTTGCAATATACCAACCAAAACAATCATGCAACCTCAAATAACTTATTGTCAGTTCAAACTTGGTAGAAAAACTTACCTTGGATGATTAGTAACTTGAAGTAACTTCTAAAGCTCCTCCCAAACTTAGATTAAGTTCCCAAGTTGAATTCCTACAACATGCAGGTTCGTTTTACTTCAAAAAGCCCAAAATTTCATCATTTAAACAACTCAAAAATTGATTTTATAGTTAGATCTTACCTCCACCATCAATAACAAACTAAAGCCCTCTTCTTTCATCCCTTTTCTTCATATTTTTTTGCTGGTTTCCCCCTTTTTCTTCTTCTTCTTCTTCTTCTTCTTCTTCTTCTTCTCCTCCTTCTTCTCCTTCTTTCCTCTCCTTCTTCTTCTTCTTTCTGCTGGAACGACAGTTGCTGCCACCGGCAGCAGCAGCTCTCCTTCTCTGCTACGTGGACAGCAGCAGCTGCTGCTGCTGCTATCTTCTTCCTCTCCCTCTCTAACAGCTCCCTGTCATCTCTCTCCCTCTCAATTCTCCTCTCTCTCTCTCTCTCTCAGCTCTCTATCTCTCTCTACCTCTCGGTTCTTCTCTCAGTCTTTCTTTCTTTCTCTCCACCATCTCTCACTAACTCTCTCTCTCTCTCTCTCTATTGATCTGTTTTGGTTTTAAGAACCGAATGGAAAGAGGTGGAGTTAAAAGAGAAATTCAAGTTGGTTAAGGATAGATATAAGGGGACACTTTGTTGTATGATCACATACATAAATTTTGTATACACCATATACAAAGGTGGGTTTAGGGGTAAACTTTAGCAGGTCGGACAGCAGTAACGGGTCGCGGGTCTGTTATTGTTTCTTTAAAGTCATAAACCTGGTCAAAATCGCAGTTAAGTGTTGACCTCAGCCAAAATCGAGTTCCGGGCTTCGTATCGGGCTCATTCGGTATCCGATTTTCGCACGTGAGTAGTCAAAATTCAATAACTTTTCGCGATCTATCTATTCATACGGTTAGATTCTTCAAATAACCCTTCTGATAAAAATCTCATTATTTAATCCCACGTTTAATTATTTAAACACTAAGCTTAATCATTTTAATAATTAATTGGTTTCACAGTCAAAGCATTGGACTAGACTCAATTTGTCTCGACTTGACATTGACCAGTTAACTAAATTATTTTGGGTCATTACATTGATGGTGATGGAGGTGGGGGTAGGGGGACGGTAGTGGTGGTTGTGGTGTCGGCGGTGGAGAATAAAGATGGTGATGGTGGTAGGGTTGGGATGTACTTTTGATAGGGTAAAAAATTCAAAACTCCCTTTTAGTAAAATAGGGCTTTCTCCCAACCATTTTTGACATTTTAGACCCCTTTAACTAAGCTTCTTCCCTCTATTTCTTTTTCCCCAATATCAACCCTAATGTTACACTCCGATTTTCGGTACTCTAAATCTGACTCGATTCGCCGAGTCCAAAACAAAGGCGTGATTAATGTAATAGAAGTGTAAGATAAAATATTGAATAAAATTCATATACTTTATTTTTAAAAGATAATAAATTTTAAAAATATTTTATTAATGATTTACTTTAGTCAACCTTGGTTACCTCAAAAATCATTCCAAGTCAAAGAAAGATAAAAATTTAATGTTAAAAATTAATTTTCGTGTCAACTGCACATAGTTAAGTAAAATAGGCATATCAACTTAACCATAAATCCGAATTATACAAATAAATCTATTTTAAAAACTAGATTCATAGATCTACAACTTAATCAGATGTCCAAGGCCAATTCTGATCATATAAGACCCAAAAATAAGTCCAGAGTACAAAGATGGACGTATAAAACTCAGAAAATATAATTATAGAGTTTGAACAATATTTGTAAAATCAGTAACTTTGAATTGAAATTACTCTTTAAATCGTAGTCCGAAATATATGGTATAATACCTTTTTGAAAATAAAAAATCGAGATCTATAATTTTGTCAGAAATATATGCAGTTCAATTTTGATCAAAACATGTCCAAAAATACCATTTTGTAAATCTGACAGTACGAATTACGAAAATTATACAACTTCGTATAAAACCTTACTAATTCAATTATTTATGATGAAAATTAAATGTAAATTAATACATAAATCATACAATTTAAAAACTTAACATCTAAGTTTATAAGAATGTTAAAATAATAAAATTCATGCAAATAACCCTTATCTCAAGTGATAGAATAGTAGTTTAATCCATTAGCTACATACATACAAATTTGAATAACGCTAGAAATCTGCTGCTTAATCTGCACCTCTTAGGGTCCTTCACCCTCAATGTAATATATGGGAGAATTTAGGGGTGAGTAAAACTCAGTAGGTGCAAACTATCTAAAAATATTAGATTCAAAACATGCAAAAATCACCATATTAATGCATCAAAAGAGATATTTCTTTTTAAATCTTTCAATAATTAACTATTAATTATTTTAGATTCATTCAATCGGTTTCCACCATCTCCTCATGCGGAAAACAATACTACCTGCAAGTATTATAGGGGTCTTCCATTACCGATACCATCTAGATTTATTTTTAATCTAGATAACAAGTTATTAATAAACTTCCATTAATTTATTTTCATGAATAAAGCATCAACCCTTATATTAAGTAAATAAGTGTAACCATGCAAGATAAATACATTTCATATGCATTTTCATAACAAAACACTTAAAATAAGATTTTGTTTATAGTAGGGATCCCACCTACCTTATTCGCTATCTCCAAATCTAATGGTGTAGATCATTGAATTTTTATAACTTGTTTATAATAAATGTATAAACATTAAATAATTAAATAGGTTAAATCTGTAAAATGGGAGGAAATAATATATAGAGAGATGTTTAGAGAGTTAAGGGAGAGATATTTGACATAATGAAAGTGTGAGAGAGAGGGAGAAAAAGAGAGAAGGGGGTGAGTAGAAATAAATTGAGGTGGACTATTTATAGGAAAATTAGTTTATTTGACTAACATGGCAGCCCATGTTTTCTCTATGGCGGCTACTGTAGCAGCAGCCCACGTTTTTATAATAAAATATTATTATTAATATTTAATTAATTATTATTATTATTATTATTTTATAAATCTCTAGTAAGATATACTATATGTTTTCATGCAATTTACAATTCATGTGATAAATTTTATTTTTATTTTAAATCACCATACCCAAATAGGCATACTTAAAACATGGGTTACTTATAAATTCTACGTACTAAAATTTCAGGGTATTACACCTAAACCCTAATTCAAAAAACTAGAGAAAAAGTAGAAAGAAGCTTTGGAAGTTGGAAACTTAGAAGAGTTGATGTTGTTGGTGTGTTTTGAAATGAAAGGTGATGCTTCCTTATATAGGTTTTTAAGGAGGTGGAAAAGGTAGCTTCCATGAAATTTCATTTAAAGAGGTGGAATTAACTTAAGGGTTTAGTTAAAGAAGGGTTAAGTTAACTTAGCTTCCTTAAGCTAAAGTTTTTAATGGGCCTAACCCACTTTTGTTGGGCCAGGCCCACTTTGATGTGGTTTGGACTTTGTTTCTTCATTTTCTTTCTAACTTTGTTGTGCCTATTTTTGGCTTCGCACATTCCCTGAGATGCTTTAGGTGGACCAAATTGGAGTATCTACAATTATGGTTGTGCTTGGTATCCAATGAGTTTTTGTAAAAATTGGTAGCCCAAAATTCTATTGAATATGCTTTGGTTGTGGTTCTGCAAGTACAATCATTACATTGAAATGTAGTAAACCCCACATGAATTTGATAAAATAGGTGTGAATAAATGCTACCATTTTTATGACCATAAATATTCACACTTTATTTCGCTAAATTCATGTTGAGACTACTATGATTTAGTGCTAAGTAACTAAAGTGCGAAGCACGGACGAGAGCGAGATTGGGAGCGGGAGCACCAGAACAGCTAATTAAAAAATGTCTTTAGTTCCGGAATGCATTTGGCGTAGTTCTAGAATGCATTTGGTGTGGGAGCGTCTGAGCGTTGTTCGGAATAGAATCGTGAGGTTCTAGAGGGGGAGCATGACCCCTATACCACGACTCAGGTTACTAAAATTTAGTGTAGTAATTGCACTTATACAACGATGACTTATGATATTCAATAGAATTTTTAGTTACAAATTGTTGCAAAAATTCACCAGATACCAAACATAGCCTATATGAAAAAGGTGTTGATTATGGCCCCTCGATTTCTAGTAGCCCACCAATGATATTAATTAGACTAATAAAAGCACCACTAAAAATAACTAATATGGTCCTTTTTTCCAAGAGTCACTCGTCTTCAACCTCCAAAAACCCTAAATTATTATTCTCTCAGTCTTTTTTTTTTTCTAAATAAAACATGAAAACACAAAATACTGCAGAATTGATAATACGAAGTACAATTTGATTTATAGTCTTACTTGGCAACTTGTTATAATACTCGAGGTCGTGTTATCGAGTATAATTTAAAGGTCCCCGTTTTGTACATTTTGTTAAATAAACATTGTGATTACAAAGTTCATGTGAAGTTCAAATGGAGATAATCTAAAGACTGATTTTTTGTAGGAATGTTTTCCTCATCATTTAGATCATTTTTAATCAAATTTATATCATTCTAAACCTCCTAACTCGATCAAAAGTTGGTGATTTTATAAGCCATCTATTTTTTTTTTCAATCAAACTTTTAACGGGTTAGGAGTTTTATAATGATATGATTTTTAGTAAAAATGGAATCTAAATGACGAGGAGAACATTTCTACTATAATTCAACCTTTAGATTATTTTTATATAGACCCTGCGGATGATGTATGAATAACAATGTCTATTTAACGAGCTACAGGTGACCTGACCCTAATTTAAAACTTGGCCTTCATTTGATAACTTGTTCTGGCCATTACTGTGGGTAGCAGGCAGTTTGGGATGCTTAAAAATGAATGAAAAATAAAGGATTTGGGGTGGTTTTTTGAATGTTGAAGACGACATATGTGGGAATTATTTTAGAGTTTAACCTTAGAGACAGGATCTCTTACCCAATCTAAAAATGACCTATCGCTACCCTTTAGAAGAGGCTTGGATTGTATAAATTTGAAAACTTTTGTAGATATAAAAATTAAAAAAAAAAAAAATCAAAATGGGTTAGAATTCATCCATTTGTATTGTACGTCAGATCAGATCATAACTCATTTTGAAAATCTAACTCTACCAAGAGATAAAAAATTAAAAGCATCACTACAAATCTGATTGAAACAAATAAAATCTAAACAAGTTAGATTCAAATGCTTTAAAAAAAAAAACCCCACAAATAGATTGGCCTGAGAATTACTCTGGTGTCCAAAAGGCCGGGACATTCCAGTAAAGGCCCGGACATTCCAGGGATCAAAAATAAAAAGGACAGTGATACATAAAATTATTTATGTTTGGGCTAAACGTAAATTTTATGTGGCTCACATAAGTAAGCTGATTTTTTATGAAAATAACAGTTTCATTAAATATAGTTTTAGATCCTATTCATGTGGACCCATCAAAATTTATATTTAGAGGAATCATAAATAATTTTATGTTCAAGTGGCTTTATTCAAATAAAAATCTTGGCTGCTTGAGCTTCAAGGAGGGACGAACCATGCCGTAGATGGGATGATCTCATCACAGGAACCCATGGGCCCCAGATGGAATCTTTCTTATTTTTATTTTTGATCAAAACTCAGATGAATCATCAAATCCCGTCCCCATCAAAAGTTTTGTTCCCCGTCCTGACATTACTTTAGAGTACGCTGCGAGAATGTCATTTCTTTTGCCTTCTGCATACACTGACCAAGATTTGCAAATCAAAAGGTACCATAGTTAGACGTTTGATTCCCATCAAACTAAGGCAAATCCCTAAAGATCTCAAGTAATGTTGTTGACCTCAATTAAAAATGATCCTAGCTGTCAATTTATGAGTCATTTATCTACTGTTCAATGCTCAGCTAGCTCCAACACAATACATTCATAGGCATCCGGATCTTGCCTGTTATGATGAGGCATCACATCTGTTAAAATGCACTGATGTGAGATGGTTTGTGTTACTCATAAATAGAGAAAATAAATTTAGTGATCAATATCAACCCATTCAATCATATTATCTTCATCTCGGCAAGTCTAGTGGGATATGTTAACCCTTTGATCAAGTAGTTTTAGCATTTCCGTGGAACACTTAAGTATCTTAACATAGATCTCTCTCTATTATAATAGGGATCCTTAGTGAAGAGTGGATTGGATGAGCGGGGAGCTCAATGATGAGTATGAGTGTTGAGCAGTTATATTATTTTTGTTGGGGTTATCCCACATCAGTTATAGAAAGGGTTGGTGGTTAGTTTATAAGTGTGAGGGAAAGCCTCACTTCTTGAGCTAGCTTTTGGGGTTGAGAAAGGCGCAAGACTACCCAATACTAGTATCAGAGCCACATTATGAACAGTCTCGTCCAAACAGTACCCGGGAGAAAAACGGATTGTCCTACTTCCGACCCACGACCCGATGTATGAGGGGGAGAGTGTTAGGGTTATCCCACATCGGTTGTGGAAGGGGTTGGTGGTTAGTTTATTTATAAGTGTGAGAAAAAACCTAACTTCTTAAGCTAGCTTTTAGGGTTGAGAGAAGCCCGGACCACCCAACAATTTTTAATTCATACTTATTAGAAAATCTATTTCTCTTTCTTTCTTTTCCTATAAAAAACTAACAAATTTTCTCTCTCTCTCTCTCTTTCTCTCTCAAAGTGTTATACCTTCACTCTTTTTTCTTTCTCTCATTTCTCTCTTTTTTTCAATCCATTTTAAGGGATTATTTACTGAGGGAGATGGATCCCTTAGTCTCTCCCCCAAGGGATTAAGGGATCAATCTTTCCATATCCCACTAGATTTGCCATAAGTTATACAAATGGTGTGGACATAGTATAAAGATAAATATAGTGTTAATTAAAAAAAAAAGTAGAATGGTACTTCTCTAATGCATGTGTTTCTTTAGTGAAGATTTAGTGTAAGGAACATATATGTGCAACCCACATCAACATGGCTCAAGAAGGGTATGAGTGTTGGTTGACGCTTGACGCGACCAATATCGTTGCCACCACTCTAATTAATCAAAAAAAGATAAGAGAGAGAAAGAGATAGATAAACTCTTTCTTGGTCTACCGACCATAAAAAAACTCTGGCCATATTTAGATGGCAAGAATGAGAATCACATTTTCAGGAATGTAATTTCGGAATCAAAAACCCACTTTCTTTTTAGAGTTTGTCATTCTCCCTTTTTTTTTTACCATTTTTGATAATTTTTTTGGGAAGCACATTCATAAGAAATATGATTCTAGCTAAATTTGAAAAAGTCAACCAAATACTGGAATAAAATCTTGATCATTCCTAAAAATACAATTCTATTTTTATCATCTAAATATAGCCCAAAAGGGGTAGCCATGGGGTCACTGGAAGAAGAAAAAGGGGAAGATATAGGATCATGGTTAAAATCTCGTTTTGTTTTAGAATTTATCAATTTTTTTATACACCGAGAAGAAACATTCCCGAATTCGAAACATTATTCGACAGATACACTCTAATATAAACTAACTAATACATTACTATACAAATTGATAAATTAATTCCGATACTTTCAATTCAATCATTTAATTATTAAACTATTTTTTTTAAAGAAAAATGTGAATGTTTGATTGGAATGTATCGAAATATATCGAAGTGTTTCGTATTATTTTCACATATTTCGTAATTCTATTATTTTGACATTGTATCGTATCATTTCGATAAATATTTTAGTTTTTCAACAGACTAATATATTAGCTCGAAACAAAATTTTAAACCTTGGATAGGATTTGGCTGGGCTCTGACTTGAGCTGAGGACCTGGGTTATTGGTTGAGGTCCGTGCCTTGACAACCACTACGCCTAATCAAACCCAACAAGGAAAATTGTATTTAAAAGAAAATAAAAATATAGCACGTACGTAAAACTCTGTGTATTAAATGTGAATAATAAGATGTATCCAATATCCTTTAAACATCACATGCTAGCACTACTTCATTGTTTAATTATCTGATATCTCCAGGAGACAACAATAATATGTTTTGTTCATGATTATGAACTACTCTTTCTCTCAATATTTTTCACACTTCTTACATTCTTATCCATTACTATAATTTATCAATTTATACGTTTATCATTTGATAATGTTAGATTAAATTAATTAATTGATAAATAATAAGGCGCCGCATTCTTTTTTATCTTCAATCTCATGCAATTTTTATATATAAACCCACTATCAAGATCACTGCATCTAACCTGATTTTAGATTCCATGAACATTGATTTTTAGGTCCCTGTTTCATGGGTGTTGCACTACAACTTGGTCTTGATTTTCAGCTGCATGAATGTTTTACCAAAAAAATACATGTTTGATTCTGTTACATAAAATTCATAACAAAAAAAAGAAAAAAAATATAACATTAATTTAGTGTGTGTTTAAATGTTGTTCATAACCAAATAATTAAGGCAGCACTAACAGCTAATCAATCAACTGGTTTGTCTAAGTATATCACACTTTTTCATTTCGGTAGTGCTAGGGCTACCGAAATCCCTACCGAATTTGCTACAGCAGGCACATTTCACGGTGAGATTCATAACACTTTTGGATGGGATGCGAAATACGAGGAGATGCAAATCACTTTGACCGTTGGATGCTTGAGTGGTAGCAAATTCTGTAGGAATTTGCTGTAACTCAAGCATTACCGTTTTCATTTTTGAATCTAACCTTTTTTTATGTCCCCTTGATAGCCTCTCAATTTGTACAAAAAGGAAAAAGGTAAGGATGCTTTGTGTTTAATTTCTTATGATTAAGTGATCGGCTCTCTCTTTTTTCCTTTTTTTTAATTATAGAGGGTTATTTAACCCCCCTTATTCAACAAAGCCCATTTTTTTTGGGTTCACCGCAAGATGATTTAAAGGTTGATTTGAGATGAGTATGTATTCTTGATCAGCATGTAGATCATCATACACGCGAATCAACCCATTCTACAACTTCTACCTCCTCAGAGAGTACTTTCAAAATTAATTAGTAAATTTTAAACCTTTTTATCGTTAATTTCTGATAAACATTTGATGGCCACGGGATTAGAAATTCTAGAACAGACCGGTTTTCAAATACAACGATCTTCTTTGTGAGGAAAATATATTCATCGAAAATCATCCCTTCGATAATCTTCATGTAGGTCTCACAAGTAGTAAGGCTTCATTAGGGTGAATGAGGAGGCACTACTAAATATGCTTAGAGAACATATCAAAATACATTGTTATATGTACATTACATGTGGGACCTATATGAAGTTGGTTCAAGGGATGATATTAGGTGGAGACAGGGCGGAGCCAGAAAATTATTGTTAAGGGGGCCAATTATACTTCCATCCAATTTTTCTTAGTAACATAGCACTTCACTTACTCTTACAACTTGTTTACACCAACGTTATAGGGCCTACATAGAGATGATGTAAGGATTCAATAAAAAAAATATGATGTAATAGTTGATTATTCTTATAAGGATGGTCTCTTCATCCTCTAAATCACCCTATAATAAATCACATAGTTTAATTAAAAAATTTATGACCGCCAAAAGTTAATTAAAATTGTAAGTTTTTTAATCCATCTATTTTTACCCTTAACTTTCGAGAAGGTTAGAAAGACATGATTCATTATGAGGATTATCTACATGGTAAGAAGATCATCCTACAATAAATCAGTACTTGGTTCATTTTCATGTGGGTCTCACCTACCGATATAGACATGGTGGAAGAATGTGTTGTTATGTTAAAGAAGAAAAGTTAAAGATAATATTTAATGTCTTCCTGATTATTAAACTGTAACTAGTTTAGGCACCATGCAATGTAAAATGTGTAAATTAATTTTTTTTGCAATTGCTGGGTACATTAATAAAGTTTATAGTATATAACAAGGGTGGGGAGCCACAAGGCTTGGGGGGGGGGGGGGCATGGCCCCCTAGGCCTCAATGTGGCTCCGCCCCTGGATGGAGATGCATATTCTCCTCACCATGTTGATTATTTTCACAAAAAATTAGCTTATTATAAAACTTGTAACCCCACCATCAAGTGATTGAAAATCACTTAAAAATCAACTGTGTATTTGAACTATTCATTTTACCATTGATTTTACTTAATGGATGATGAGATTACAAGTTTTATAATAAGCTGATTTTTTGTGATAAGAATAATATTTTAACTTATATAAAATCAACTATTGAAATCATGCATCTCTATGTGGACCCTTTATGTGACCCTGCAGGTCACTGTACACTCAATGGATGAATATCAATGTATTATATATCATTTTTTTTAAAGAATATCAATGTATCTAGATCCACTCTCTTTAGTTTATTATTCTTCTTTAAGAATTTGAATAAGTTCCCTTAAACCAAATTGAAAACAAAAAACGCTTATTTCATAGGACTGAATGGTCATTCTCACAATTATACCCATCACAATTGCTCCAAAATGCCAGGCGGTGTCCCTAGGGGCCGCCTGGCATCAGACGCCCTACCCCCAGGGTGTCTGATGCCAGGCGCCCCTCAGGGACACAGCCTGGCATTATTTGAAAAGAATTTTTTTTAAATACCGTTTGTGTCCTAATTTAGTTTTTTATTAATTTTTTTAGACTAACCTTGAAACCCACTGATGTTCAACTCTTAAATATAAGCTAAATTTGGTAGGTCAAATTTGGCTTTTACCCTGTGACCATTGTGGATGACCTTAGACCAACCAAATGACTGAAATAATGGTGGCAGGGTCGATCCCACTGTCACATACTTTGGAAACTTCTTCAAAATACTTTTGGGAGGAAAAAAAATGTAGGACCTACCCTGCCACATAAGCATCTCGCATTAGTTTTGTCAAATATATAGTATGTCCAAAAATCATTTTCGTTTTTTTAAACCCTGTTTTAGCCACCTTACATCTATTTATTTTTTTGTTTTTTTTGAAGAGGACTATTGCCTAGATACTTACATCTATCTGTGGGTATGCATAAAGATGATCCAAAAGTAGATACAAACTCTTTAATATCCCTAGATTTTCACGCAGGCCCTCTAAATGACTTTTTTTTTTTTTTGACAAACTTAGCTTAAAGAACATTTGCATACTAAGTGGGGCTTTTTAAACCCTGTTTTAGCCATCTTACATCTATTTGTTTTTTTGTTTTTTTGTTCTTTTGAAGAGGACTATTGCCCAGATACTTACATCTATATGTGGGTATGCATAAAGATGATCCAAAAGTAGATACAAACTCTTTGATATCTCTAGATTTTCCACGCAGGCCCTCTAAATGACTTTTTTTTTTTTTTACGAACTTAGCTTAAAGAACATTTGCATACTAGGTGGGGCTTATGCTTACAAAGTGATAACTAAAATAAGCTCGAAAAAATAGCCAATTCAATCAACAAATTAAAGCTTCAAAAATCAGGGGATTAGGTCGATAAAATCAAGAGATTCAAAGACCATGCATGTGGCTTGCTTCAAATTCTTCTGGGAGCCCATTATGCAAAAAGCTTGTACATAAAACAAACAAAAATATATAAAAGGAAAAAGATTACAGCTATTGTCGAAGCACATAAGGTTTTTCATGGGACAACCCCCATTTGTCTAGTTGCAATCTGGTTGCATTGGTACTTGTTGTCTGCAACTCTGGATGAACCCTTTTCTTTCCCCCGTTTTGGATGGGAGATTTCTCCATATACACCTTATTTAATTATATTGTATAATTATTTTATTATATTTTGTCTTATATTTTTTTATTAATTATACATATTATTCTTTATTAATTTTTAAATTTATTTCGTCAAAATTTTCAATTTTAACCAATACCTGTTTGACTGCTTAGCTTAGTATAGTGGCTACGATTCTTCCACGTTTTGGAAGAGGTTATGGTTTGGAAGAGGTTATGGCTTCAAATCTTCATATCCGGCGAGTAAAAAGTCTAAGAGTGTACTTAATTACACATAAATAGGCGTCGTTTATTTTTATATCGACTTTAGATGTGAAGTCTATTACTCAGACCTAAAGAGGCTCCTTCCTCTATTTTTTTTTCTTTTCAGAGGAAAATCACTTTAGAGGGAAATTTTGTAGAAAACCAAATAATTTGATGTCTGCTTTGTTTTTTTTTATAAAATACTCAGATCTGAGATTTGAAATATATAAAAAAAAAAGTGCCCTATTGGAATCGTTGCATTCTACTTCAGTTCTTCGACATACAAGGCGGTTCTCTCAATTGACATTGTCCACCTTGATATGAAGGTGGTTTAGGGCAATTCTAGTGGGAAATTTAAAAATGGATTCCAAAAACAAAAACACTATTGGGACCGGCCTAATAGTCTGTACAAATGTACAGATTGAGCTGGCACCCAATCACAACCACTTCTTATGTGTTTGTGGACCCCACACATACATATTAAATGGTTCTGATTGGGTGCCAGCTCAATCTGTACATTTGTACAGACTATTGGGCCGATCCCAATAGTGTTTATGTTCCAAAAAATAGAAAATCCATGATGAAAAGATGTTTTGTTCTATTGGGGAATCTCTAAAATGGGTGAAGAAATAAAAAAAAATAGAGAAAAAAGAAGAGAGAGAAAGAAAAAATTAGTTGAGATATGTTGTGTTCCTTTGTTTAAGGAGAAAAAATAGAAAAAGTGTGAGAGAGAAATAGCTTTCCTAATATTTAAAAATTAAATATTGAGCATGCCGATCATCCGATGAGCGGGTCGCTCATCCGATTAGCCTGCCGCTAATCCGATCAAACCCTCCACTATGGATCCTTAAAATGGTGGATTGTGATCCATTTTTAGGAGTTAAGGGGATCCACTAGAGTGTGAAAACTGCTTGATCAAACAATATTCACACTCCCACTAGAAATGCCCTTACTCGCCTACCAATAGTGCCAATCTATACATAATACCAAGGCATTTTAACCTAGCCTATAAGTCGCTTATTTCATGTTCTGAACTCTATATGCCTAATTAACCTAATACAGTACTACTAAATACTCCTTTCAATATACCTCAAATACAACCCAATCCTAGGAGTAGTAAGTTTTGGACTCGAAAATCATTTAGTATTATCTAAAGGCGCTAAAAGTAAAAAAGATACGTCCAATTATTTGTAGATTTGGTAGACATACAATATAAATTTTATAAAATGACTTATCAGTTGTAAATTTTGATAGGCCATTTTGAAATTGTTAATTTTGTTATTTTAATTAGCTTTATATATATGACTAACCATTTTATACTATGAATTTGATAATTTTTTATTTTTTTTATACAAGGGACTATTGCTTGAATTACAATGACAATGCAAAGATATACCACTAAGATTCTAATCACTAGCGATGAGTGTGTGAGAAGCATAGAGACACCATCAAAAGAATTAATGAAGTCGCCACTACAGACGAAAAGAAGACACAAACTCTAACATAATTAATTAAATGGGCTAAAGCTTATGATAATACCACGACCAGGAAGGGTTGAACCAACAACCTCCTATGTCATAGGTAGGGACACAAACGCAACCGAGCAAGCGGTTGTTTGCTAAATTCGATAATTGTTAATATGTGAAATGCTACACGATCCTTCAATTTGCACTCAAATAATAACTCAAATTATAAAATTCGACTTTAAACCGAATCGAATTTTGTAATTTGAGGTATTATTTTGAATGCAAATCCGAATTTCCTGTACATAGTAACCAGTAAAATGTTGAAACATTTTCCATGGGTGGGTGAAGGAAACGTTATACTGAACCCAAAATATATAACTTGTGGCATGTGAGTTGTGAAGGGGGGAATATTAGGAGGGGAGAGATGACAAGAGTTGATAAGGTTGATTTGAATGGGCTGTGACAGAGTTTACAGATGGAAAGTAAGGTAAGGTGGTAAAAGATGAGTTAGGAAAACAAATTAGAAAAGATGAAAACTAGGGTTTCGTGGGGCCAGGGAAAAGAGCTTTATGAACGGATGGATGGATGGTAGGGTAAAGAAAAAGTAGGGAGTGATTAGACATGGTGTTAATGATGCATTGTTGGAATGTGTACGAAGTGAAAGGAAGGAGGAAGGGGTGTGGAGAGGGAGAGGCCAGGTACCGTTTAGTAGACAGCCTTTTGTATAGACAAGACAGGGGGCGCAGTGACGGTAGAGAGAAAAAAAAAAAAAAAAGAATCTGATGTGATCACCCCTCTCACCCTCTCTTTCTCTCTCTACAATCTACAATATCCCGACTCTTTTCTCTCTCTTCCTCCCCTACCCATTTTCTATTATTAAATTTTCCCATCAAACAACATTTCTCTACTGTCAAGCAATTCTATTCATTTTTGTCACTAGGAACCAATAGAAAACTCACATCTATACATGAGATTGTGGGTCCTACTTTTTCTTTTATAAGTGGCAGTGTTTTATTGGTAGGTTGTAGGCACTATTATTCATAGTGTCAAAAATAACCATTCTCCATCTTGTCTAAAATCAAACTAATTAATCCCCTTAATTCCATGCCCTCTTATTCCAAATCACCTTAATTTAATTTAATGGATTTTGTACGTTAAGGTGTGTCTTAGGGTATATATTAAGCATAAAGGTTTGTTGTTTTGTTTGATTCATATTTTAAAAACTTAGTTTAATTGGAGACGTCTGGTACAACACGTAATTTAGATTTTAATAATGTGAATGAACAACTAATATTTAAAATGAGTTGTTTGGAGGATTAGAGATATCTAATTTAACTAATTTTTTTTTAGATATCAATAAAATAATGATAATATTATATCTATAACAAGTTAACTAATTTAAAGATCTTGAACTTACAAAAAATTTCTTCAAAAATAACTTTATTGTGTGATCTAAATGCATACATTAACATGACCCTAATTTCATATATGCTTTCCATATTGATCCAATAATATTCCCCATCAGAATGCAAATGGAATAAATATCTTTAATCTTGTTTTTATAGGAAGATTTTTGTGTTTATAGTGGAGTCAACTAAGACATCAACAAATTTTCATAGACTCCAGAAAATAACATACTTCCAAGAATTTTGACAGAGTTCATGGACTTCTATACATTCCTCATAAATCCAGAAAATTTGTAATGACAGAGTAAACAGGCTTCTACAAACTCATGTAACAGAATCCACAAACTTCAATAGACTCAATGGACTTCTACAGACGCCTACTGAGTCTAGAAGATTTGAAATGACAGAGTGCATGCATACATTGCTATTCAACCATCACCTCCTTAGTGGGGATGGAAAGATATATATATATAGAGAGGGAGTGTCCACCAAAATTATCAGAAAAGCCCCCCAAAAATTATCATCAACTCTCGGAGTTTACCATTTTAAGAGTTTTGCTAGAATACCACCAAATTTGACACCAAATATTACATCTATTTTTTAAAAGTGGTATGAGGGGCTGAAATAGAATGAATATTTTTTCATAATTGGTTTTCAATCAATAAAATAAGCAGATGTAATCTTTGGTGTCAAAATTTGATGTCCTTGTAGTATTGCTCCCATTTTAATATCCACAACCACATAAATGCAGTGTTCTATATATGGTTTATTTTAGTGCCCACAACTACATACATGATGCTACGTGGACTCTTTCAATGTCAACATCCACAACTGTTGGACTTCACAAGTCCATAAAAATCCATATAAGTCCACATTGAATCCCCTTTTTTAGTCTAGTCCTCCAACACTTAAATGTCAGTCCACTTGTGCTTCACAGTTGCTAAGTTCCTTACGATGGATTTGTACCAAAACAATGTAAAAGATATTCAAAGATAGCAAAAGAAGATAGAATATTATGACTAAGATCGTGGTACTAAAAAATTTATATTCAGGTCCTAATCAGCAAGCGCAGCAGCGAGTTGGAAATTAATACTCTCGATGCGGTAGAGAAAACTAGCCAATTGAGATTGACCTTTCTTTAAATTCTGATCTATTGCAGATACTCATAGTGTAACGCTCCAGAAAATATTAAAGTGAGGGTTCCACATTTGACCCGGATAGCCAAGTTGGTACCTAGGTTTTAAGTACGCCTATTTGCCTGTACGAGAAATTTTTTTTTTATCACGTAAGCTTAATTGCATGCATGGTGGGTTGCATGAAAATACATAAAATCATTAATGTATCAATACACATAATGTGCTCTAATTGAGATATCTCTTAAGAATGATTTATATATATATACATATATATATGTATACACTTGGCTACAGTAAAAGCCATACTACAGTAGCAGTAATTTATACATTATTCACTATTTACACAGTAATCATCGTCTCTACCGTACCTGAGAAAAAACTATATAAAGTCTCCATCTCTTGATCTTCCCTCAAGCACACCTCTTTCTCTCTTCCTCTCCCTAAGACACATTTCTCTCCCCCTCTCTCTCTCTAACAATACCGCAATTTTTACATCATCTTTTATCGTCAAGTATTAAAACTTCAAACATCTACACCATTGGATTCAAAAATTGCAGATCAAGTAGGTGGAGCTATCCATACTATAACCAAAATTCAACTTTACATTTTTGGTTATGAAAATCCATATGAAATGTATTTTTCTTGCATTGTTTTTATGTATTCATCTAATACAAAGATTGATGATGAAGTTAAATTAATGGAAGTTTATTAATAATTTTTTATCTAGATGTGATTATCTATTTGATTATTAGATCGATAAATGACATCCCCCAATAATACCTGCAGGTACGTATCGTTGTATTCTGACTGAGGAGGTGGTGGAATCGAATTAATCGACCTAAAATAATGGTTATTCATTTGCAAGATTTTTATAAAAATTCTCTTTTATGTGCAATGTGATTTTTTTATATTGTAAATCTAGTACTTTTATATATGTTGTGCCTACTAAGTTTTACTCATCCAATATTTTTTTCCACAGATCACGCTGAGGGTGAAGAATTCTAGGAGGTGCATGCAGTCTAAGGAGATAGCTTTGGTTTTTCGAGTTAGTATAAACAATAATGTAGTTGATGTATTAAATTACTATTATATCACTTGAGATTATTGATTATTTCGTGAGAATTTTTATGTATTTTATTATGCCTGTGAGCTTGGATGTTGAATTTTAAACTAAATAAATGTTGTACTAATTTGTATTTAATTTCCATGACAATGAATTGAAGTAATTATATTTTAGAAAAAATTATATTAATCTCGTAATTGGTACCGTCAGATTTACAAAAAGTCATATTTGGACTTGTTCCAGTCAAAGTTGAGTCTAGTCTATTTTTGACCAAATTGAAGCCTTCGTTTTTTGCCTTTTCAAAAAGGTATTATAATACTCATTCGAAGATACTAATTTTACAAGTTAAAAAAAATAGATTTCGAGTTGGTGGTTAAAAAGCTTGCAATTATTTATCTAAATTCTTAACCACGCCTCTCAATGAACTTCAGACTTTTTTTTGGATAGGTGTAGGCGGGATTTGATTCAATTTTTCAGCGTGGTGTCATTTGCACAATTCTGAGTTACGATTAAGTTTAGTAATGGTTATTTCTCTCAACTGTGTGCAATTGCCACCAAAAATTATTTTCAAATAGTTAGTTTTCATTTTCTTGAATTGACTCGAGACTTGACCAGGTTGGGTTCACAATGAGAGTTACTTAGCTTGGCCCTAAGTTGTCTAGACCCTAAATTGACTTTGACTTGACCATATGGTAACTAAAGTTGACTAGAGTAGACTATTAACTAAATGAGTTAAATTTATTATCTTTTAAAAGTAAAGTAATAGTTTTTTTTTAATGTTTTAACTTCCACTTCTATTATACTCCTCATTCCCTACCTTTTGGACTCAGTGAATCGGGTAGGATTTTTGAGTTACGAAAATTGGGGTGTGACAGCTTGGCTATAGCCTCATAGAGTTGATTTTGATTCACCCGATATGTACTCACGAAAATCATCCCTTAGATCATTTTCATGTGGCCCTAAAGAAAAGGTTTAAGTGGTGTGTACAAGAAAAAATGGGGTATTAATACCCCTCTTGTGGTCTCATATGGAGATAATTACAGGACTAATTTTGATCTAAATCACAAAATTAAATTAACCCCTAGGTCATCTACATATAAGTCCCAATAGAAAGTGTAAACACAATGTAAGAATAAGGTGAAATATATTTGTGCAGGACATACAAATGCATAACCGAAGTACACAAAATGCCAATGCTTACCTAATGTGTTGCAGAGCCCATATAAAGATGATATAAGGGCTGAGTTTTGGTGAGGATGACCTACTTACCATGTAGATCATCCTCACAGAAAATCACTTCATTTTAAATTTTCTAACCCATCAAAAGTTGTCTGATTTGTTGACTATTCATTTATATCAATAATTAAAATAACATTTAATAATTTACAAGTTTTACAAATAAAAAAATGCTAAACCTACTGCTTTCCTTCCTGCATATTTTACTGCATGTGCTTCCTACGGTTTCGAATTAATTCTATACCTCTCATGATTTACGCTTATTTCAAATTTACTGTGTTGCCTTCTAAATGGCTTTGGCAGTAAGAACTGCAGTAAAAGATGCGGTATATGTAGTATCACATACCCTTTAAAGGAAAATGTTAAACTTACTGTATTTTCTACTGCAAACCTTCCTGCAAAAGTCATCCCACGGTTCTCAAATAATCTCACACCCCTCGTGATTTGCGTTATTTCTCAATTGACACAAATACCCTCCTAAATAACCTTTGCAGTATAACTTGCAGTACACTTTACAGCAAGTGTAGTATCACCGCCCTTTAAAACGGGGATGATTTATTTGGCGAGGAGTTCATCAATCATTCAATCTTCAAACCCTTAGAATCAATTTTTGTGGGTCCCACAATAATAATGGGCACACATGCATTGGGCATTAAAATTAAATTGTAAAGCTGATGGATGCGCGCATGAATATCCATTAGTTCCATATCAAATGAATCCTCCTGTGATGAAGGGACAGGGCTTGAGTACTAAATGTAGTAAGCTTGAAATATGGAACTTGGGTGTGAGTGTGACTATTCAAAGAATAAAACTGTAGCTAGCTCTATCAAATTTTCTTAAAAAGAACAAAAATGACAAGCACCTCATTTTGTGGGTGTGCTATTGCTTACTAAACTTTTAAGTTAGGTTGGACGTCATGCCTTCAGTGATCATCTGATCAGCATCAAAGTTTCCCAACTCTGATGGTCATAAATTTCTCTCCAGATATCTACACTATGATTTCTGTGAATTC
>MVGT01003175.1:1914-14344 GCA_002174775.1 Macleaya cordata | reverse complement strand
AGAAAGAACAAGTAAATCATTAAATACGTGTGAGAAGTGATCGACATGATTTTAAGTACATAACGAGCCATCAAAGGTTTGGGGCGCTTAATTGTTTCATTCTTTTCTCCTTTCAGGAGGTTAATATTTTGTTAGTAATCATAATCCTTTATGTTTACAAAGCTAATAATTTCCCAAAAAAAAAAAAAAAACCGATCATTCCACTCATTTTTTAAGCCACGCTTATTCTAAAATCTATTATATACGCTACAAAGATAATTTTGATGTATTAATCATCCTAAATATAACTGCACATAAAAGAATTTTCGCATGACCTTACAAATTAACAAATTAAAGTAATAAAGAATCTTTTTTACTATTAATCTTTTATTAGTGTTAATTAATCTTAGAAAAACAGTTTGAATGAAACCCTAAAAATGGAGAAGTGGGTTCTTGTTCTTGTGCTTCCCTCCCCATGACCTATAATTGACAAATGCCGCTTTTAATCTGTGGTTCTCCATTTCCTAAGCGAATCTCATGTAGGGAAACCACCCACAGTTGTTTTCTAGATTTTCTTACTTAAATCCTCCTTTTTCTTGCTTTTGGTTTTTCTAATCTCAGGTTACTGAGACATTACCAAATAAGGGTGTGATCTTTTATATATTTTTTCTTATCTCAACCCCTGGCCTTTTCTAAAGTCCCTTTCTAAATGTCTGATTAACCCAACTACTGCTTGGCATCCATGATTTAACAATGTTGCACCATCTTTAGGGCACAAAAGGGCCCACATTTATGATCTACCCCATCATGAGTATATTGATTTTAATTAGTTAAATGATTTGGACATGTGTCAACATCCCAATGGTGCCACCTATGATTTAAACATGGCTTTGTGCAAGTTTGTAAATTTACATAGAATCTTTCATGATCTTTTAAATTTTCTGTATTTGTGAAAGTTAGATATGACTTTATTCTATGGGGCCTAAATGCTCCAACCCATTTGGAAAAGAGTGAAATTTATACAAATTAGTTGTAGTTCAATTTTTGTACCCACATCTGGTTTTGCATCTACATTAATTCCAAAAATTTTAAAAATGGGAATTTGCAAAGCCATCTCTCAAGCATTTCTTAAACAATGGGACCCTCCTTATATTCGCACAATTTTGTTTCTTAAATACCTCAATGGACAAGCGTCATACATGTGTTTTGTATGTGTTTCTTACACTAGGAATAAATATGAAAAGAAAAGAAGAGAGATATAGAGAAAATTGTAGAGAAAAGAAAATTTATTTATTTTTAATGAGCGACTAATACCCAAATTACAACAAAGTTTAAATACACTACAAGAGGAAAATGCCAGTGACTTAATTTATTAATTATTAATACAGAAAATTAGCCAAAAACTCCTACTTGAAACATATTTTAGGATTTAGCCCAACAAACGTTTTCATTTAGTTTATGGCCTCTGGGTAACAGACTGAAACTCTCTCCGAGAGGGTTTCACTGAAACCCTCAGTCTATAAATTACACACTGAAACCCTCAGAGGCCTTAAACTAAAAGAAAACGTTTGGTGAGCTAAATCCTAAAATATTATTCAAATAGGGTTTTTGGCCAAAATCCCCTTTATTAATAATATAAATAGACAAAGCAAGGAAATAATTAAGAACCATAAAAAAACCAGAGGCCCTGGAGCTCGCTTGAGCTCGAGACCAGGCGTGAGAGATTTGGTACTACACTAAATTATACGTTAAAAAAGTGAAACAATTGGTTTAAAAACATTAAGAATAAAAAAAATAAAAAATAAAAAAGTAAAAAAAGAAAGAAAGAAATAAATTACTCTCTTGAAACAAGAATAAATAAAAAAAAAAGTTCTGCTATAATTTCTAAAAAAACAGAAATTATACTTTCTATTTTTATTCTTTATTTTTTTTTTAATAATCAAGTGGTAACTCAATAAAACAAAGATCTGAAGCCAGACAGAGGAGATCCCCAAAACATAGCATTTGTTGAAAAGCATACTTCCTTATGAGGTTGAGATTGAATGGGAGTGGGTGGGAGAGAGGATTGCTAGAGCCTTGAATTAAAAAATGTCTTAAGTTCTAAAAAGGCTCGAGAAAAAAAAGCAGGAGTGCAGTGCAGAGCAGAGCAGGACCTGGCCCAAAGAAAAGTATCCAAAGTCTAAATTGGAAAAGGATTAGCTGCATTGGAAGCCGCTAACTTGGCAAAGGAGTTTGGGCTTCACGAAGTGATTTCTAAGGGCTATTAGGAGTCAAGCTTTAAAATACACTGCCATCCTTCATACCCACAAAAATGATCCAAACTTCCAAGCCCTAACATTGACAAACCCAAAATAAAACATGTTTCTAACCACCCATTGACTATTCGAAATTGAATTGTGATGCATCCTTCTATGCTAATGCTGGGAAGCACCAATACTAACAGACACAAACATGCCGCAACACAGACTCACCAAATCCTTCGACCCTTTAGTATACAACTATACAAACCACAATGCGTTTCAAACTTCCAATAAACTTGTGTCCCTAATTGACGTGGCATTGGAAGATTCCTTTGGATCAAACTAAAATTGGAACCCATCATCTCAATTTTAGTTTTACATATTACTTCGTATTCAACCACAACACCCTAAACCCAACAAGAGCATCCAAAGCCAAATATTAAGCCAAGCTAATTTGGGGTGTTCTTTTATTTTCAGATTTGAAAACTGGATTTGGCCTGAGAGAAGAAATTGAGGCACTTAAAAGAGAGGTGAGGAGTCACTTCAACTGACTGGGCAACCTAATTACAGAATCAGATGAATTCAAACAACTTTTCAAATCTATTTTTGTAGTTTAAAACAACTTTTCAAATCTATTTTTGTAGTTTTTATACTTCAATGGGACCAATCCATTTATACCTCCTAGTTTGTGAGCCCCTATCTATACATGAGGATATTGCACCACCTCATGTGGAGCAAATATGGAGATGATCCTAGGACCAATTTTCGGTGGAGTTGTCCCCATCCAGATCATTGTATCTAGAAATCTGCCAATTCTAAAAGTTTGCTGAAAATCAAGGGTAAAATAGGCACCTAGAATTTACCAATTTTATAAGGTATAATCTTGGGCGCGGTTTTGTTGGAAGTTTTATAAAGGGCAGATTTTGGATTGGACCTTGACTCATCCTCATTCTGTAAGGGAGCAATAGAGGTGTTCTAAATGGAGTTGCAGAATCCCTCCTCATCTACATAACTTTCTATTCGTACATTTTATGTTTGTTAGGATAAAGATCGATAAATTCTATCTATTTGTACTGATTCACAACATGGTCACTTAACTTGAGAAAAATGAGTGGTATGATTTGCATGACAAATAATGACAGTGATTACAGTATATATTCGAACTAAACACTTCGCTCTGCAGCTCTAAGTAACCAGAGCGCGGGTCGGAGCGGGAACGAAAGTGGGAGCGGGAGCGTCGGAGCGGCCGATTAAAAAATATTCTTAGTTCAAAAATACCTTCAGAGCGGGAGCGTCAGAGCGTAATTCGGAGCAGGAGCGCGAGGTTCCGAAGTGGGAGCGTCACCCCTATACCAAGGTTTCGGTTACTAAGCTATAGCTAATCTTATTAAGATTTCAAGTGGTGAGAAGATCATTTCAGTTGAGTTGGAAACAGAAAATGTGAAAGGATATTACTGGGTTGAGAGATAGGTTTCCACTTTCCAGGAAGTACTTTTATGAACAATAGATGTTATGATTAAAAATAAAATTAAGTCCAGTGAAAATGTTGAAAAAAAACATATTAAATAATGCAGAAGAGAGCAGACTCTACATACAAATTTAACAATTCTACTCAACACCAAACAACTATGTGGTATAACTTAAATATGCTGGACTTTGAACATAAACAAGACAAGCCTTATAATTTTTTTTTTGAGGGAAACAAGCCTTATAATTTCTCCTCACTTAAAAGCTTAAATTTTTTATCCATAGTGATATTAGACTGGATGCTGTATAAAAAAAGCTAAACTAGCATAGATTTAATACTAAAATAAAATCTATGGCTAGTGTTCTACTCAAACAGACAAAATAAATCGACAAGGTAAAACTTACATAAAGCTAGAGTAACACAAATTTTAGTTCTCAACAACCATCAATAAGAACTGGAAAGGAGTACAGTTACTAATGACCAAAATTGAACAGAATCTGAAGTAAAAGAGGAAGGAAAAGGAAAAGTTCTAACAATTTTCAAGGTGTTTCTCCTAGAAGACCAATTCATGAGGTTTCATACCCGACTTGAGGGAAAATCTTGCAGCCAAGTAGGTTTTCAAGTCTGGAACTCCCTCAATGTTTTTTATCAAGGCGGCATCGACAGCTTTCTGGTCGTCTTTCTTCTCTTGTGGAAGGGTATTCTTCTCCTACACATTTTGAATAGGGGAGAACAACCAAGGGTCAAACTAAGAAAAACTATTAGCCTATTACCATCTCATGGTAGCACAAACACATAGGAGTGAAGAACTAACCTCTTTCTCTGCTTCAAAAAACTCGCCCTCTCCTTTCTTTTTCTTCTTCTCAGCTTGCTTAGTAAAATATTTGTCGTCAAATTTCTCGACATTAACCCCTGAAATGTCAATCTTGGTGGAGGTTCCAATGACATATGACTGGTTTACACGGCGTAGAGGAACACCATTGATTTTGAATGGTCCTGCAGCAGTATCATTAATAAGATATATAAGAGAACAAGCAAAAATCAACAAACGCATAAATGAACGATTAATCACCAAGATGTCCCCAGGATATTTCTTAATTAATCCAAATTCAAAAAACGACATGCAATTTTTTTTATTAGTAATACAAAATAAACATTTATTCACCAAACAACACCTCTTCCGTGCTCCACTTAGCTTTATAAAAAAGCAGGGCTACGAAATTTTTGTTAAAGCAGAGATTGAGAGAATTATTCAGCAAAATGCTAGTGCATAGAACCAGTAGGGTGGATATCAGGATCTGAGCACCACCATATCAAACGAAAAATCACCCATTGTTGTTAATTAAAAATGGAAAATTAGATTCTTACAAGAAACCACTAGATTTAAAATCTAATCGAAGCAAACAGTTAGATAAATTTCTTCTGCGGTATAGGAACAAAATCAGCATCTGAAAGCCATTTTGCGTGGATGGCAAACTCTACAATTAAAATCTAATTGAAGTATATAGTTAAAACAAATTTCTTCTGCCAAACTACTAGATTAAAGTTGAACGACTGCAACTCAGGTTAATTAATTGAAATCAAATAGTAGGATTGCCAATTTTGTACCAAGTTAACACTTTTAATCAAGTACTGATAGGTAATTCCAGATGAAACCATGAAACCTAACTTAATTCATCAACTGTAACAGAAAATTTGGAGGCTTTACAAGCTATCCAACATCACCAACATGCTTACACAATTAAATAATCAGCTCAACCCATCAGCTGGAATTAATGGTACAGCACATTTTTAATTCTTCAAAAGCACCCAATTACAAGCTACATTCAATTAAATAAATCAGAGAAAAACCCATTCATAAAATCGAAAGTAAAACGGAATCAACATAAAAACTCACCAGTCACAAGAAGCAAACCAGACGAGAGTTGTTTAAGAAAAACAACTCTTTTGCCCTTAAACCTCCCAGCCAATATAATCAGAACAGTCCCAGGAGTTACGCTTGCCCTGCTTTCCCCAAACCCAGAACAAAAACATAAACAAATCAAAATCAAAACAAAAGCTTCAAAAACCAACAATCAAATACATGAAAATGGAAAACCCTAAATTACAGAACCTCAGCTTGGTGGGTCTATGTTTGCGCTTGTTGACCAATGGCTTCTTTACGTCATCTGCTGGGTAGAATTTCGGAGCCTTTTCGGCGGGTTTAGGTTCCTCTGGCTTGGCATCGTGGCGCGGAAAGACCCCTCCGTTCTTGGCCTTGATTGCCCAAAGACCACGCTTGTGATACATTTTTGATCTAGAATACTTCCCAATCCCTCTGATTAGATCTGGGTTTCTTGTAACCCTAGGTTTCCTCTCCTTCGGCGCCATTGATGAAGCTCTGGGTTAGTTTCCGTGAGACAGTAAACACACAAATGAAAAACCCTAGAAAAAGCTTCCAGCTGCTAACGAAGTCAAGAACTATAACCCTAGCGGAGGAAGAACTGGCCTGCTAAACACATATATCTGTTCCACATATTCGCAAACTCACAAAGCCACGTGGCGCACGAGATATATTGTTGCGTTTCCTCATTGCACCACTGTTTTCAGGGTGCTGTTAAGGGTGCTCCCATCCTAGATGGAAAAGATCCCAGTTAAGGGGTACCCTCAGAAAATCCAATTTGGTTAGGGGGATGCTCGTTTTTCCTAGGGGTGGTGTGTGGGTGTTATGTAATGAGAGCGAATCAAGTTACATCGTTATTCATACATTATTTGTGGATCCCACCTAGAGATGATTCAAGTGTTGATTATAAGTTATGATATTCTCTTCATTATGTTGATCGTCTTCGCTGGCCGTTTGACAACTGATAATTGCTATAATAATGCAATTATTCTTGTTATTATTCATGCATTATTACATTTTTCTACTGATATCTTTATTTTTAAACGTAAAATGCATAGTTCTCTCTTCACCATGGTGTAGTACACATTTTTCTGATAAAAATGGTATATTCACATGATTTTATATGAGACCAGATGACCCACTTATAAATTATTCTTTGTTTTGCATGTGTAGGTGGGAATTCTTCTCAAGAGGAGATTAAGATGGACGGGTGAATTTTTCTCGTAATTTGCGCGAGTATAGGATGATCCTGACGGTGTGTACGTTGACAAAGTGATTTGATATTGGAGTGGGACCCACCATCAAAAGAGAACTAGAAAATCACGATTGGGAATAAGGAGAAGATGCAACTTAATTAAGTTGTGAATGTTTTACTGGAACAAATACAAAATGGAGAAATTAAATGGGTCCTATAATGATGTCATCATGACATCATCAACCTAACTTATCAAAACAACACATCACGGTATATAGATGGAGTATAAAAAGGAATTAATTTTGTTTCCTTTCTATGGACCCCACCAGTTATATAAAATTAGAAACCAAAATTCTGTTTTAGACAATTCCTAACACCTATTATCTAGAGGATCCCACGTCCATTACTTCTCTCTTAAGACTTTCTNAGCAAATTTTTTTTGCTTTTCTACTTCTTAGAAGTTGTTTCTCATCGAGTACCGTGTAACAACTAATAACTCATCATTTTTTTAGACTTATAAGTCAATAGTTTACCATACTAACTTCTCTTTATTTTTTACTTCTCAAAAGCACTTTTACTTTTTTTAGAATGCCACATATTCTAGAACTTATAACCCCATCATCCACTGATTGTAAATCATTGAAAATAACGATGTTTGAATTATTCATTTTATCGTTGCTTTCACTCTATGGATGATGGAGTTACAAGTTTCAAAATATTAAACCTACTGCATTTCTTACTGCATTTGCATCTGACGTGATTTACGCCCATTTCAAAATTACCATGTTGCTCTCATAAATGGCTTTGGCGGTAAGAAATGCAGTAAAATTGGCAGTATGGGTAGCATCACCTTTACAAGTTTTTAGAATGGGCTAATTTTTTGTGATATACATATGATGAGGAGAATCATCTATAGGTGGGGCCCCCGGGCTAATGTACCCTTAATGTAAGAATATCAATGCCAGATGTAACCAGATCTGCACTCTTATGTAATTACTAAGGAAAATGCTAGAATGTATGCACTTTGTGCGGGATTCTCTTCCTCCATTCCCATCGTAAGGTCATTATCCCCTCGTGATTTGAATCACATCCTCGAGTTTCGTCTTTATCAAACTTCAAGGCATAGACCACCGTCCACCTCAGGGAGGGATGTAAATCCCCCAAAAAATTCGTGCATTCTAGCATTACTTAATTACTAATAACTTTCTCTCTAACAATCTAACTAATTCGAACCAACTATGATCTCAAACTCTTAAATCCCTCAACTCCATTCGACAACTAAAAACTTAGATTTCTCGACCAAAACATATTGACCTTGTAAAGAAGATGTTGAAGAAGCTTTGATAGGTTGAAAGCTAGTTGTTGGTGACTACAATTTAGTTAATCTATAATTGGGATTTTACTTGGTTTGGACGGCAAAATAAAGAGATTTGGGTATTGGAGACTAAAAAACATGTGTTGTTAAAATGGTAGGAGAGTTGACTCTTAACAGCTTTGCCTCCATTATTTGAGGAGAGAGAAAATTAGAATATAAAAAGGGAAAAACAAAAGGAAACGCAATTCATAAAAACCGACCAATTTTGGCTCAGATGCAATTTATCCAAAATAACTCAAATTTCAACTGATGTGCACCCATAGACTAAAGTTTTCATGTATGTTTTAGCAAGCTACAAATGTGGGACTGGGGTTTAGGCAACTCATCAAATGGATTGGATGACAAATTGATCCAAATCGACTAAAATTATTAAAGCTAAATATTTTCATAAACACTATTCTTTGTCTCTTAATAAAACCAAATCTGGTTCTTGGATTTAGTCCATCATTAAAAAAAAGGCTTAGACTTAATTAAGTCCAATAAATGGAAAGATCCCTGAATTCCTGATTTTCCTCCCGCTCTCCCTACTTCTCTGCATCACAATCATCTCCTTATCATGGAATGTTAGCCTTCTCCCCCTCACATTTTGCCCTCTTATTGTGAACTTTATCTATCTTCGCACATCCCCTCTTCAGACGAAAACCATATTAGATGAATTTATACCAGAAACGGAATACACTTAGTGAAGTCAACTAATAATTCTTTCACTGCCACTATTCACTCTCAAGCTCTCATCATTTGGAAAAATCTTTGGGATTTAAATCTTCTCCCAAGAATCAAACTATTTATATGGAATCTTCTCTCTCATATCCATTGACAAAAATATCCTCATCGTAGGTGATCAATCTACTTAGAGTTTGTTGGGGTTTATGCCCTAAAACAATTTAAATTGATAACATTGATAAATTATATTTATTAATGAGCATGATATTAAAATTCATATGATGGATTAAGTGTTGTTCACAAGATGATGTTGTAAGTAAATTATTTGTATGAAGTGTTCATACATGGAGAGATGTAATTTACTGGTTCCTCATATTCTTGTATAGTTCATAGTCAGTGATGAATCTGAACAATTCATCTGATAAGACTATAACACACTAGACTTCTATATTATAGGGTGATGTATCTCCATCACCGGAGTGGCGACTCTAAGTCAGTGTGTTGGTGTATTAGGAATACACTGAACAGGTCAGACAGAATACTTTTTATATTATTGTCAGCATATAAAAAGATTCTGTAAAACTTGCTGATTGCAAATGTCCTAAATCCTGAGAGCAGAGTATACCCTACAAGTTGGTTTCTACTCACTTTGATCTACCAAACAGTGAGGTCAGACAACGCAAACGTGATCCAATATTCTGGGTAGGTTGGGTGGTCGAAATCACTTAGTGGGATTACTTTGTGTCAATAAGGAATCCACACCAAAATGATATTCCCTTGAGAGCCTAATCAAGAGTATTAATTATTCTAGACTGCGCAGTGATCCTATAAAATGTTTATTGGATTATTAGAATAATTATAATGGTATGATATGGCAGGCAAGGACTAAGATGTAATTACTCGAAAGGTGCTGACATTAATAGTTAATGTTACCTTGGTGTATATTACGAATATCAGTTAAGTGGAGGGACTATTTGCTGGTATAACGAGTGAAGGGCTTCTGAATAATATTCATTTACTTGAGAGTATTCAGTTGCAGTTATTTAGTGGACTTAACTGCAATTAGATTTATTATTTGAGAATTATATGAGATATATGGACCTCAAAGTAATAAATCAAAAGCTTAAGTAAGTGGGGCCCATATGGACCTAACTTGGAGCTAAAGATATGGGAAGAGAGTCTTTCTCTATAAATAGAGATAGGGTTCATAAGATAGCCCACCCTAACTTGTGTATCTAAAACTCTCTCCCAATTTAGAATTCAAGTTATGAGCTTTATGGTTTTAGAAACCCAAAATTCGTAGTATATTCCCGTCAGAATTTAAAATCGAGTTTTGAGGTACTTAGGAGCAGAATTGAAGATTTTCTATTTCATGCAAAGTTGTAGAAAATTCGATTTCCTATAAAAAACATATATTATATAGGCGAATCGGATCAACCGTTAGAGAGTTATGGTCAAAATACTGTTGCTGTATCTTTTCGGGTTTTCGACGATGGATCCAGAATGTGGGAGGAAGATCTGGGATTACATGCAAGCGTTTAAACGGTATGTATCTGATCTTCAAGTTATTGTTTTAATTCATGCATCCTCATGTGATCCTGTGAAGGGAAAATAGTTATTTGTTTCCGCTGCACAATTTAATCTAGACCCTATTTTTTCCAACAGTGGTATCAGAGCAGGCTTGAGGTACTGCATGAATTATTACATGAAATCTTTTTATTTAAGGTTGTTCCTGATTATTTAAAGGTTTGATTGATCCAAAATATTTAGGGATTAAAATTATATCAATGAGATTGATAAGGGTTGGATTAATTTTTGGTAAAATGTCTGTACACAAAGATTAGATTGGGATCCAAGAAACAGAAAATAGTTTTCTTGATTTTCTTAGTATTCTTGTAGTTCTTGACCAAAAGAAAGAGTTTCTAAATTTTTCAAGAAAGTAAAGGATTAAAAGTCTGTTTTAATTAGTTTAACAAAAATTAGTAGTTCTTGTTTATTAATTTTATTTTGATTCAAGAAAAGGTTTTAATAAAATAAAATTAAAAAATATAGGCAAGGGGTCATGGGTTAGTTTTAGGGTTTNCAAGCTATTGTTTTAATTCATGCATCCTCATGTGATCCTGTGAAGGGAAAATAGTTATTTGTTTCCGCTGCACAATTTAATCTAGACCCTATTTTTTCCAACAGTGGTATCAGAGCAGGCTTGAGGTACTGCATGAATTATTACATGAAATCTTTTTATTTAAGGTTGTTCCTGATTATTTAAAGGTTTGATTGATCCAAAATATTTAGGGATTAAAATTATATCAATGAGATTGATAAGGGTTGGATTAATTTTTGGTAAAATGTCTGTACACAAAGATTAGATTGGGATCCAAGAAACAGAAAATAGTTTTCTTGATTTTCTTAGTATTCTTGTAGTTCTTGACCAAAAGAAAGAGTTTCTAAATTTTTCAAGAAAGTAAAGGATTAAAAGTCTGTTTTAATTAGTTTAACAAAAATTAGTAGTTCTTGTTTATTAATTTTATTTTGATTCAAGAAAAGGTTTTAATAAAATAAAATTAAAAAATATAGGCAAGGGGTCATGGGTTAGTTTTAGGGTTTTTTTGGTTAAATTATTTAATTAAAGAAAGTTTTAATTAGAATTTTTAATTAGTTAAAGTGTTTAATTAATTAAATAGAGTTTCTAATTAAAAGATTTCTTAATTAAGAGTTTTAATTAAGGTTTGATATAACCAGGTAATTTTGTTAACGTCAGAGCAATATGAGATATAGTTGTGATGTTATAAATTTTGGTTATTATTAGGTTTGATACAACCAGGCTATTTCTTGATAACATCAGAACTTTAATAGTTAAAGTTTTAATGCTATTGTAATAGTTTTGGTTAAAGGTTGACCTATTAGCTGTTAAGTGTAATCTGCTGACTGTTATGGGGTAACCTAAGAACGGTTATGGGGCAACTCAAAACTGTTATGAGGTGACCTGAAATTGCTATGGGGTAACCTACGAACTGTTATGGGGTAACCCATTGACTGGGAAATCCAGTAACTGTTAAGGGGCGACCCATTAGCAATTAAGTGCTGTTTGGTTTGACATACTAAGGAAAAAGTGTTTTTTCTTAAGTGTTGTTTGGTTTGACATGTTAAGGAAAAAGTGTTTTTTTTTCTTAAGTGTTGTTTGGCTAGGCATAATTAAGAAAAAGTGTTTTTTCTTAAGGAATGTTTGGATTGAGTTAAGATAAGTTATTTTGGGATAGGTTAGGGTATAAGGATTTGGGTTAGGAGGTGTTTGGATGTGGACATAGTTAGGGACTGTTTGGTTGGTTCACTTCAACCAATAACCCTACCTAGTCGCCCATATACAGACCCGTTGGCCCGATCCGACAACCCGGTAACCTGACCAAAATTGCTGACCCGATGACCTAATATCCAAACTCGTTTACTCGGTCCGTGGACTCACGGTCCAACCCGTGGGTCAGCTCGCAGGTCAGATCGACCTAACCCATTCAACTCGCATATCAACCCGACTAGACCAGATCGGATACCACATGGTTCAACCTGTGAGTTAGTCCGTGGTCCAACAAGGTTGTGGCATATATGGAGCGCACGTGTGTGCATGTGTGTGGTG
>MVGT01001242.1:295486-374183 GCA_002174775.1 Macleaya cordata | reverse complement strand
TTTAGAGATAACTCTCTTAATGTTTTCCATGCAATTACTATGCATATGAGAAATTTATTTCTCAAATCAATACACACCTAAATGGGTATAATACCATCTTAAATATGTTAGGTGTAAAATTTATACTATGGAATTTCTTGGGGTATTACATTATCCGTATCTTGGGTCGCAACATAATAATTTTTTCATTTTATCGCCCAACAAGAGAAAAAAGAAAGAAAAAAGTTAAAACGTCATTTGATTGCAAAGCCTACTATTTATTCTAGACTTTATAATCAATACATACTATTATAATAATGAAGTTTTACATAGGGTATAACCCGCAATAAACAACTTTTACAAGTATCAAATTTAAAACATCTACTTCTCATAGGAGGGGAATCATGTTTGATGAATGTGATCCATTTTCTAACAATTCAAGCTTCTAAATTAAATGGTAATTCAACAACCTAAATCATCAAATCAACCGGCGATTCATTTAAAAAGAAAAGAAGAAATAATTAAAAAATTAAATTAAATTGATAATTATAATTGTCTTTAGGTAAGCATGTGTAACATGGACGTAAATTCGGTTATACTGCTTGAAAATATGGCTTCTGTTGAAACAGTAATATCCTTTGAAGAACATAACTATTGCGACGTACTGCACATCACTACGTGCATGACATTGCATGCACATATCCAACGTGCCATCTTTAGAGTTTTCTATTTCTTGTATATCTTAGTTTTTATTTCTTCTAAAATTCTCTTGTACGTAATATTCCTAAGCCAGTTTCCTTTTAATTATAAATTTTTCCCTTGTTTCCAATTCTTGTATTCCACGTCTATAAATATAAGATATTTTCTTCTTTTCTTATCATCAAGAGAAGACATAAATGCTTTCTTACTCTAAAATTTTACCATAACATTTATCATATTATGATACACATCAAGAGTCATTTAATATGCAACCTCAGAAACATAATCAATTTTTGATGAGCGTAGCTTAGTATGGAGTGATCGGATGTATAGGCAAGGGAGGGGATAGTGATGAGTGATGAAAAAATGAAAATTATGAAAGAAAATGTCATGTTGAACACGAGGTTGAGAGTAGTTGCAGAAGTTAGAAAACTATGACTTTGAAATTTAAAAATGAAATGAGGAAGATACCATATTCCCCTTTTTATAGATGGCATCGCTTATTTATGATTGATCCAATTTGATGACCCAAATTGTGCTAGTTTTTATTGGTTATTACAATATCACGGGGATAGTGAAAATTTGAACTGCAGTTTTTGATTGGTCCAGTTCGAATGGAGTGAATCGCGTAACACTCTTTAATAGAGGATTCCAACTATACTCCCTGGGAATTCAATTGTCGGAGGAAAAGTCAAGCCGTTAATGACAAGTCTTTGTGCAACATAGATATTGGGATTAGATATTTGTACATCATCTAGGCAAAAATTATCCTTCACAACATTTGTAATGACAATGAATTCCCAGGGAGTATAGTTGGGATCCTACTCCTTAGTTTAAAAAACTGTAAATCTTCGAATTTCAATTGCTGGTACAAAATGATGTGATAAGGGAGTAAGTTTAAAATTTCAAGGAGTGTTAGATTTGTAAGCGAATTGTCTATTAGTACGAGCATTGTTAACATGGACAGAAATTCGGCTGTACTCTTAGAAGATATGACTTCGTCTCTCTTACTTTTCCACGTCCCACGTCCCACATCTCTTCATTTCATATGAAATCCTTCTTTACCTTGTTTATCCATCTCTCTTTCTTAAATTATCTGTGATATTCAAGTTAAAAAGAAGATTAAGAAAAATGAAAGAAATATTACGAATTCCTACACTTACCAATTCGTAACAATTCATAAATGTTACAGATTTACGTTTTTGACATTGTGATGTTAATCATACCATGCTCATCTTAAAAAGAAGCAAAAAAAACTAATTTCTTCCTCATATAATTCGAAAACTCTTTTGCTTGAACTTAAGAGGTCTGGACATCCTGGTCATCAAAAAAAAAGAAGAAAAAACGACCAAATAGTCCTTTTTCCTAAGTATTACTACAGTTTGATCCCAGCTATCTTTTTTTTGTCTAAAACATCTTTTGGTTACTTCTTTTTACTGTTTAGTCCTTTTTAAAATAAATAACAACCTTTTAATCTTTTGTTAAAACTCGTATGCGTATTTTACTTATATGTATTACTAATTTTACCCTTCTTTCTTAATTTTTAAAGGTGAACAGCTGTACAAAGAAAAAATTTGTTCTTTTTTATTTTAAATCTTTAAAATGTTATATTTTCTAAACTATAAATTAGATTTTGATAAAATTTATATTTTTAGAAAGCTTTCGACGAGATTTTCAAAACTAGACCAAATAATAATACATTTTTTCAAATTTTTTTTAAAGACATACAAATCTGAATTTGCATATTGTAAAGTGTTTTCCAGAGTTATTGCATATATACATGTAATTTTATGGAAATTGTGCTTTGCATACATTATTGCATATATACATGTAATTTTATGGAAATTGTGTTTTACATTTCATACATTTAAATGTCTTCATAGTGTATTTGCAAGCATATAAACGTTTGTAAAAACTATTTTGTATGCATTTTAGTGTATGCAAAATAGTTTTTGCATGCATTTAAATGTCTTCATAGTGTGTTTGTAAGCATATAAACATTTGCAAAAAATATTTTGCATGCATTTTAGTAGATGCAAATCGTGTTTTGCACCCATTTAAATGACTTCATAATGTGTTTGCAAGAATATAAATGTTTGCAAAAACTATTTTACGTGCATTTTATTGGATGCAAATTGTGTTACAGTTACACATTCTCACAAATAAAGCTTGGTGATCAACATATAGAACCTACCCACTTTGTAAACATATGCCTTGTCAACCAATCAATAAAAGACGAGGAGGGGAAGGGACACAAGCACATCTTTGGATTTTTTTGCAATCCTATCTCAGTTAGACCAAGGATCTAGCGCAGAGATATTTCCTTGCAGATTTTATCCAAAATGAAACATAAAGAATTGCCATCCAAATGATCTTATCATCTTTGTCATCTAATGTTATCCGGAAGAAGCAAAACATCCTTACAGATATAATACAACGCACTCACAACGGTATAAGGAGTGGCCCCAGTATATTCAATGATAATAGAATCCCCAAACTGTTCTTTGACCATGTAAGAACCCAACCATGTTCAGTCTTCGGAACTATGATCAAGAACTCCAGGAGGATGCTAATAGGTCTTAAACATAGGCCTTGCTTAGCTTTCTGCTAATATTTACGTCCTTCAATATTAGTAATTGCCTCAACTTTTTACGGGTTCTTGGTGGAGGTTAGTGATATTATCAATAAACGTTTACAAAAACTATTTTACATGCATTTTAGTGGATGCAAATTGTGTTTTGCACCTATTTAAATGTCTTCATAGTGTGTTTGCAAGCAAATAAATGTTTGAAAAAACTATTTTGCATGCATTTTAGTGGATGCAAATTGTGTTTTGCATGTATATAAATAGATGCAAATTATGTGCCTATATTTTTTAAGAAAAAATACAGATCGAAAGCTATAAATTTTGTTTTAAACCTAAATCTGTATAAAAATATTCAAAATTCTTCAATTCTTTTGTTTAAAGTCATGCAAAATATTTTTAACAACATTTTGCATAATTGTTTTGCAAAATAAATTTTGCATACTTCGTAATATAATATTTTTTTTAAAGAAAGAATATTGTTGACTGGTCTCATTTTAAAGATCTCAATGTAAGATTTCTAAAAATATAATTTTTATGAAAAACTGATGTGTATTTCAAAAGTTATGTCATTTTTTATTTTAAAAACAAAATAAAAAGTTACTTGGGGCTTACTACTTGTGTATTTATTACTAGGGTGTAAATCGGGTCGGGTCGGGCGCCCAAGGACCAATTAATTGACAGACGGCCTAAAGAAACATTTGTTCGCTAGAGTTCGTCGGGCTGGGAATTCGGCAACAAGTTCAGGCCCATGGCTCGCCCAAGCCGTTACTTTTTCGGGCTAGGCCTCGAGCTAGAATTACAATATGCTGTAAAGAAAGATAAATAGGAAAGAGAAAGGGGGAAGGGTTATAGATATATTTTTGGTCTTCAAATAGGGGACATCATGATAGTTTTTATTTGTGGCTCAAATATGATTGATCACACTGTAAGACCCCAGCCATTAGATAGATGCGCCGGGGGGGGGATGGATTTTAGTCATAAAAATGTGAGTTTACTTAAGTCTCTCATGTAGTACACAAGTGAGGGGTAGTTTAGTCTATTTAATGAAGGTCAGAGTTTTACATCCAAAAAGAGCTCAACGTCTAAAGTTTTGATTTTCGGGGGATGAAATACTAAACCTTAAAATACCTAAATTTTAATTTGTTCTAAGTTCGTTAAAAAACTCAAGTACTTTCCACAAACTTAATCTAAACCAATGTTTTAAAAACATGACTGGTAATCCAACCGCACAAGCAATTAGGTTGGGTCAATCTAAGTCAACCAGTTGTTGACCGGTTAACTCCTATAAAATAAACTATAATTATATAATAAAAGTATAACTTATGCAAACCGTTGAAATAGGAGATATGGCAAATAATGTGTATTTGACTTTAGTGGTCCCCTGATCGAAAGACAGTGTTAAACTTAACATAAGTGACCTGGGTTGTAAATTTTGCTAAGGGAACGCCCAGTGGGATACCCTAACCCACCATTTGGTGGGTTGGGCAGGCAATATAGTTGGGCAAAATTTCGTGGACGATTTTCACGATCTTAATTTTTTAGAAATTTTTTAAAAATTCTCAAGCTGTTATAATATCTGGGCACACAATATATGACAAGAGGGAAGAGGGAGAGAAGAATAGATAGATCTCTTATATCTCTTTCGTACAATACATATCACTCTGTATCATATAGGCTTAGTTATAATATCTCTGTAAGCTTAACTTCTATCTCAAAACGAAAAGGTTCAACTATATATAGGAACCATTCATCACATACGTAACCACGCATGCTTATAATAATGCATGCGTACATTGGGGATCCCCACGCATGTTATAACACTGCATGCGTACATTGGGGATCCCCACGCATGTTATAACACAAGCAATATTTTTTTTATTTATCGCGAAAGATTTTCGTGATCCCATTAGCTTCCGCAATTTCTATTAGCTTCTGGGGACCCTTAACCCCTTATCTCACCTTCAAATTAGTGGGCAACTAGCAGGTTTTAGTGCTTAGAATTGTCTAGTAATGTGTTTACAACGGCTTTGGTAGACGCCTTTCTACTAGTCGTTTATAGAAACCCGTGTAAAAAACCATCCTGGTTGAACACCGGTTCATGAAAAATACGCCGGTTTTTAAAAAAACTGTGAGTCACTACTAACCTGACCAGATTATTAAGTTTCAGTTAACCGGTTTACTTGTTCAACCGGCCGGTCCGGTTTTTAAACCACTGATCTAAACACACGACTATAAAACATTGTGCCGTTTGAAGTCGAATTTATAGAAGAGGCAAATTGATTTCAAAAACAAAATAATTCTCTCTCACCACTCAAAAACAAAACCCTACAAATTCTCCTTCCCGCCAATCCGCCATGGTAATGGCTTCTTCATCATCATCATCAGATCCTCAAACCCATAATCCTCCCCTACCAAACACATCTTCATCATCATCAACAAGACCCTTGATATTAACATCTCCTCCTCCTACTTCATCTCCATCTCCTCCTGTCTACATACCTCAATCCCTCCCAGTCATGGCTTCCAAATTCCCTAATCCTTCTAAGATCCAAGACCCATCATCAGGAGTACCTCCTCCTCCACAGGGGATACTCTATCCAGTTGCTTCATCTGGTCGGGGTTTCATCCCCAAAAACCTTCGGCCACAACCACCACAATCCACCGATCAATTGGTTACAGTTGCTAATCCGGGTGGTGGGTTTTCATCTCGTCCGATTCTTACATTTCCTAACCAGGTTCGGGCTTTTGGATTTTCTACCGTCGACCCACAACAGGTTCATGTGATGAGGCCACCTGCTTTACAGCCTTCACAACTTGGATCGCGTTCCATTGCTACTGCTGTTTCTGGTCCTGTTAAGAGTGTTCCTCCTGCTGCTATTCCCCCCAAGGTTCGATTTATTTATTTATTTATTTTTTGTGCCTTAACAAGTATATTAGTTTTGATTCTGTTGTTTTAGGTTTGTTTTTTGAATTAGTAATTGTTAGTCTTTGATTTAGGTCAATTTAGGGTTTAAGGTCCTAATGATTATCTATATTGGCGCTTGCAATTTATATTTGGATTCTAATGTTAGATGGATATGTGATGAATTCAAATCTCGATATCATAACATCTGAAACTTTGTCGTGGTTTTCTTTTTCACTAATTGATTCACAGTTCAAAGTTTTACTTACAAGAAGAGTAAAGTGAGCAGTAGGACATAAGGTTTACTCACCCATTTATTTTCTGAAGTGTCTCTGATTCTGGTTCAAGATCAGACAAAAATAAAGGATCTAATTGTAAAAGTGACATTCAATTTTTTTATTTTTTGCCTGGTATTGTGTATAGTCTGTGAAATAAAACTCTCACAGTGCGTGGGTAGCTAACTAGGGCAGTCTTTCAAACATGTTCCTGGCACCTTAATGAGCGATTGATTGTTCAGAGTTGTCCCTGAATTGCGTAGTTGTAACATTAGGGTTAGGCAGCTGAAAACAGATGGCTTTTGGGTCATCCCAATACCCAAAAGTCTGCTTATGGAATGGAGGTATATCCTTAAAGCATATTAAAAGCAGGTTGATGCATGTTATTGGCAATTGAAGATCCAAGAGACTACGGCCCTGCTTGGTATTCTAGTAATATTTGCTGGCTGCAAATATTAGGAGTGCCTCAACTTTTAGAGTTTTTGGTGGGAATAAGTGGTATATTTTCAAAGTAATTTGCAGTGGGCCTGCAAACAAGAGTAAAATTGCTGTGGATATTTTCTGTTTTAAAAGTTCTGCGAATATTCACAGCCTGTTTACCTCTTATTTGTGGGTACACTGCAAATTAGCTTACTGATCTAAGTTTGTTTTGTATCATGGCAATTTACATGTTCTCACCTATTTAAGTGTTTTTGTGAAAGAACATAGAGAGTGTTGCAGAATTCATAGAATAAGAGGATTGTTCGAGGACCTAAAATTGACTAGGGAGAAGACTGCTACAGTACTATGTTTTTTTTTGTTAGAGTATAAGGTGCATTGACACCATATCATATTGCCTTTGATCTTTGGATTAAAATGAATTAGGATTACAGTAAATTGATAAAATTTATCTCTATTTTAGAGTTTATGTCTATCTAGAGCTCTTTGATTATATATAAATATCCGATTATAATCAATGTATTAATAAGAATATCTTCATCCTCTATTACTTCTATGCTTTTTTGCTTCCAGCTATCATACTAAGGTTTCTAACAAACAAGAAGATTGTACTTAAATATGCTTACCCCCTTAAACAAGCTCAAGTAATATCAACCACTCTGGTTGTATTAACATCTTGAGCACATGTGGAGGTTTCCAAATAGTTAGGTCTCATTACATGTAGGAGTTGCTGCTTAACTCTAATTAGATCTGTGCAGTTGATGTGGTGGAAAGCCATTAGACTTGGCCTTAAATCTTAGACTCGAAATCTAAATGGTCTAACTGTATCAGTTTAGCTGCATGCTTCACAACTATTATTTTCATATCATGTATGTACATGCACATTTATCATTCATGTTTTAGATTTGATTGCTATGAGTAATTGGTAAGGGTCAATTTTCTTGAGCGAGAAAATTGTCATCTGCCTTCAATGATCTCTAATATCTTTTCGCTCTTGAGTTGTTTTAGGCTGCTGCATTCCCATCCTCATCACCCGATTTTAACGGCTTTAAAGAGTTGAGGTAATTTTGTTCTCTTTATAAATTTGATTTTTCTAGAATGTGTGGAAACTAATAGTTTTTATTGTTCTGTACAGGGATAGAAATAGAGATGAAACAGTTGTTACTATTAATGATCGAAAAGTAAGTACGCATGATCTTGTTTATTTTGATTGATTTACTACATTAATGTGGTTGCAATCTACATTTTGAACGATAAGGATAGTTTTTCTTGTTTATCCGTTTAGAGGTTATGCCCTTTTTTCGTTGCTGACACTTGTTTCAGATTGAATGCAAACTTAGGAAAAAATAAATATGGAAAAATCTTTTAGGTTTGTTTGCCTTAAGACTGAGTCGTTCTATTTTTTAATTTTACATTCCTTAAATGTATATTGGATATTGGACAAAGCACATTCACCATATGTGTACGTATACTTTGTTGAGATCATGAATAGGACTTGGTCTTAAATGTTTTTTTTTTTTATAATCTGCTGCCGAGTATATATATTTGTACAGGTTGCATGTTTAAGTTATACACCTCTTTGCTCAAAGTTATTAGGCAATTTTTCATTTCCATCTTTAATTCATTCTTGCAAGGTATTGATTAGCATTTACTAGAGATTACGAAATTTAATTTTTCCATTTAAACTTTTCACTTTCGTAAATATACCATTAAATACAGAGGAAGGATCCTCATACATCACTGTTGTACAGTGACCTATGGGGCCTACATAGATATTGTCCAAGGGCTGATTTTGAGTGAGGATGTTCTCCTCACTATAGAGATCATCCTCACAAAAAATCGGCCTATTCTAAAGCTTGTAACGCCAGTAAGCCATTATCCGGTGATTGGAAATCAACAGTGGTTGACCATCCATTTTATCCTTGATTTGCAATCAATGGATGATTTATATTCTTTTATTACTCAAGAGAAGCATGCATATAATGTGCATTATCTGCTTTTGTTTTCCAGGTTGTGCTTATTGGGTGATAATTCCAGTTGTAAAAACTTTCCATGGTTTTTGCTTTCCTTTTCTTCTTAGCCAAATTGTCATTTTTTGTGACAACAGTTTGTTTATCATTCATTATCTTCAATGTTTCAGAGCATTTATTAATTTAGAAAATCTAATCATTTTGCTGTCTTTTATGTTTTTCTATGGGAAGTGTATTATGAAGTTATATTGCAGAAATAACACCGTTCTGTCGAAAATAATCACCTTTGTTTATTTATTTATAGGTCAGATTATCGGATGGTGCTTCTCTTTATGCACTTTGTAGGTCATGGGTGCGAAATGGATTGCCTCAAGAAAATCAGGTATGCTCGTTGCCGTCTTTTTAGGTGAATGTCGCCTTTTTATCATGATGCCCTGAAATTTTTTATGTTATAAGTGCTTCTTGACCAAACTTCTAATCTTGTTCTTGTTTCTATTACATTTTAAAGCAACTCTAAATTGTTCTCTTTTTTCCATTGTACTTAATTTACATTAACTAAAATGAACAATGCAACCAGCTATATTTATGGCCCTTTAATCAGGACGATGTATCAAAACCAAATAGAAGGAAGCTGCACTGCTTTGACTAGACGATGCTCAAACTTTATTGGAGTGCAAATTACAGTGCACTGATTATTTTACTTTCTCCTTTACGTGAACTTTTCTGTCGCTGAGTACCTTGTTGGCTTCCTAAGGCATGTCCCACCTGGCTTTGTTGTTTAAAACAGCCATTGGTGGTTCATATCCATGCTATGATCCCCAGATACGAGAAGGATATGGGATTGATATGGTGTGAATACAGTGTTTACACTTAGAGTAGAGGTATCAATATGAATACAAACATTTATCCTTGCCATGCAAATGTGCGTGTCTTTGGGTGTATAAAAACATTATGCATATATATAGATATTACGTCAGAACTATTGAACAAGGTGAAATTTGTTTCAAAGTGGTCGAACATGAGGGAAAGCTCCCTGTAATGGTCATTCAAATATAATTCATCAACTTATTATGTGTACTTTGATTTTGTTTCTCTTGTAATAGGCGTTACAGGAGATCAGGGTGAGATTCTTCTTACCAATTCTATGTGTCTTTCTTGACTTGGTTGAAATTGTTTTTTGCAGCCACAAATTGGGGAAGGAATAAAGCTTCTTCCGAGACCCTTGCCTACAGCATCAGGAGACACTAATATTCCTAAAAGAAATGAAAGTGGCGATGAAGATGAGGAAAAAGAAGAGGTTGGTTCTTCTGATACGTTTTGGACAGTTGATATACTATTAATCCTGTTATTTAGAAAAGCATCAGTGCTTGTTCATTTGCTCAAATGTAGATTTTAAATTGTTAAACATGATGGAGTCACTGTTTCTGATAATCAGTCATTATCATGTCATGACAGCCGTATATGGTAACTGTTTGGGGCCTTTATCTGATTAGTGGAAAATATTTAGGTTTGACTTGCTAATTGTTTGGTGTACATGTAGGTGGAGTTGTATCGTATATCTATAGATAATAAACTTATTTTATTTTTAAAATAAAGGTTTGTAAGTTTTATTTCTTTACATATTTATTTATTTCTTTATTGATTCTTAGGGGTGACAAACTAGATCCCTGAAATGCTAATGTCCATGTACATAATCCTGCTCCTCAATGTTGTGAATCTAAAGTAGAGTTAAATGCCTAAATTATTATTTTTTCTAGTTTTGAGGAAATTTTTACGAAGACAAGCAAGGATATCCATTTAGGTGCAAAGAATGAGCCTTTAGCTCATTGAGCATTGTTTATTTGCCTCATTTATACCTGTCATTCCTATTACGATGCTTCATATCTTCTTCTGTGGGTGATCATGCTTTTTATGCTTATTACTAGGTTTGATCATGCGTAGTGCTTGGTCTTGGGTTGATTGTAGTTGTGGCCATGAGCTTATCCTCAGTTTCTTTCTTTTACTGGAACCACCTATTAGTATTTTACTATTTTAATATATATCTCCCTCTGTCCCTCCTCCCTCCCAAAAAATGAAAGAGACACTTGTGCAGTACAAATGATCCCAGTAATATAGTTTTGGGACATCATTGGTTGCAAGATAGATGTTAATTTCTGGGTGTTGCACTTGTTGGATGGTTTGAGTGCCCCCTCCTATGCATAAACCCTACCCGTACCCCACACACACAACAGAAAGAAAAAGGTTGTAGCTTTTCTCAGTAATACTTCTTGTTTTGGGTCTTCTAGTAGGACTGAAGACCATTATCTGATGTTGTGGTAATTTATCCATCTTTCAACAATGAAAATAAAACCTGTGGTTTTGTTTCTTGTGGTTGAGGAAATAAATTGAGTTTGCATTTAAATCTTCTCAGGATGTAGGCTCCCTGGAGCATTTATCTGCCAGTGAATTGTTACAGAGACATGTAAAGCGTGCGAAAAAGGTTCGGGCACGGTGAGTTTCGTTGACTTTAACTTAATCCATAATCTTCTGGGGCCACAGTTGTTTTTGTATATAGCAATAATGGACACTAGAAGCTCTATTGATTAGCTTCAGCAATAATCTTGCTGGTTGAATCAGAATTATCGAACAGTAATTCTAAGTAAAAGTGTGCTTATTCTTTTTTGTTTTGGTTACAGATTAAGAGTAGAACGTCTACAACGCATTGGACGATACAAACAGAGGCTCGCCCTTCTCCTTCCCTCACCTGTTGAGCAGTTCAGAAATGATACTGCCCCTGGAGGCTGATGAAGAGGAACTGGTTCTATCATCCTCACTGGATTTTGAGCTTTCATATATATAGCACATGCCAAGTGCCAACCCAATAATGAATTTCCGGAAGACAGGGTCGAGGACAGAATAGTGAAGCGAAAAACAAAGTTGCTTGCATGGATTTACAAGGTTGTTGGGCCGTATCTAAGTGTCTGACAAAAGGTAAAACAGATCGCTAATTTTACTTTAGGTATTTTTCACATGCTTGTTGCTCTGTGTCGACTAAAATTAGTTAACTTTCTTATCTGTTTATTTGATTTACAATGCACATAGCATTTTAGAAGTGATGTTGTAAGCTGAAACTTTGTATGAGCTTTGTTTAACCAAATTGATGGTTTTTAAGATGTGTCCAATCACAGAATATGCCAGTTTGTTGCCTTCAATAAGATGTCTTTTGTTCTCCCTTTTTTTTGAACATTCTATTGATTTATTTTTACTTGCAAACTGAGCAAATCTTGCACCTTGCTTTAATCTGATGAGTGATATCTTGTTTTAGTAATCTTTGGTGGTTTTTGAAGTTTCAAAACTCCAAGGTTTAGGGTTTTGGTGTTTGTTGGGTATGTCAACTGTCGGATACATGCATGTTCTAGTAAGACCAGGCTTGTCTATCTGATAGGATGCCGATGCGTCCAATATTAGGGCAATAACTGGCTTATGACCATTACTTATTCATTCTTTTACTACTACAAGCCGGAAGCATATTCATTTTTGTATCTATCGTACGTTTTGTGTTGGTTATATTTGAAATTTGAATGACTAGCACCTGAAATTAGTATTAGGGAAGACATTAACTTTTTTTTCTCATAGAGAAGAGTTGGAACTGTCAAGAGAGAAACATGTAAGATGGTTGCAGATTTCATTTAAAACTGTTTTAGGTCAAAAGATGAAAATGCCTAAATTATTTATAGTTTTTTTCAAACGCCGTTTCGATAGTATTCTAGGGTTAGAATATGAATAAATTTTTGTAGCTTCCGTGAAGATATATAAAGACGATTGCTTCCCTTTATATAGTGGTATGGATTATTACTCTTAATTTTTTTTTAGCACTCCCCAAAGCCTGTTACTTGTTAGCGGGCTCACGATTAGTGATGACTCACCATAGGTCAAACAAAAACGAGCCTGCCCCAGGGAAGCCATATTTGGGGAGTAGAATTTCCATCCAAAGACCACGATTTCCATTTGGTTGTTTCTTATGTGTTTTTTTTCCTGACTGGCTGAAATAGTCTGAGTGGGTGGAAATGGGTATGCCCATTCAGACTATTTCAGCCCAATTAAAAGAAAACAAAAAAAAATAAGAAAAACTAAACAATAAAAGGGGTGACCTATTAATTAGATTAAGATGCTTGGTATTATATATTGGTAAGGTGGCATCATAACAAATATTGGTAGGTGAATGAAGCCACTTGCACAAGGGCTAACATTGGGATAATGTCGATAGAGTAGATCTTAGTAATTAGAACCATGATATAGAGGTGACACTCCTGTTTTGAAACTTTGCACTTCTATTTCGAATTACGAAACTTTGCACTTCCATTTCGAATTACGTTCCGATGCTCTTGCTTCAAGAGTATATTTCAAATTAGGAAAATTTTTAATTGTCCATTTTGGTGTTCCGCTCTGCTTTCGTTCTCACTTCCACTCCATACAATTATCATGTATGAACATAGACTTTTAGAAACATGGTGGAATGCTAAGATCAAGTAGTTGGACTTTAAGTAGCCTTGTGGGCAATTGGTGTTGGGATTGTTTTTTTTTTTTTTTTTTCACTAAAATTTTTGTATTTCACATTTAAAAAAGACAAGATTTCCTAATCTGTCACCAAAAAGAACATTGATGCAAATATTTTTTTTTCTTTCGATCAAATAAAATAAATATACAGTTATAACAACATTTGAAGTATACTGACGAGAACCATAATTAAATAATTAATTAAAAATTACTTGTTACATAATATTCTCATTTCCAATTAGAGGCAAAATGTTGAGGTAGAAATGATCTTTCCCAGATGACCGCGCAAACTTTCATGTAGTTGACTTGTTTGACTAGAAGTTAAAGTCAAAGTCATTTTGAAAGTTAGACATGTAGTTTGGTAGAGATTTTAAGGTACTCAATTGGTTAAGCATTTCTTCATTTTATTTTATTTTATTTTTGGATATAAATTATGGATTCTTACTGTGATTGTGGGAATGTTGTCTGAAAAAAGAAACTATAAGAAAATTAATTAATAAAATAAAATATTGAAAAATTCACTAGTAAATAAATAAATAAAGCTAAAGTTGAAAAAGGGTGTGTTTAGAAACAGTTGATTAGGTGTTGACTACTCTCAAAATGGTCCCAACATCATCTTCTCCCTGAATTTAAATTTTTTTTAAAGATCTCTCACATGTCTTGATTTAGGACTTGTTTGGATCAAACAATTCTAAGATCTTCCATGATGACATGAAATTATTATTTTTTTTAAACAAAAATGTGATCCCATTCTGTCTAATCCATGGATAATTGTGTTTTTTTTGTTGCTAAACAGGCTGAAATGGGTAATTTCACCTTGTTAAAATGACCTATTTCAGCTCATCTTGCAAAAAAAAAAAAAAAAACGCCCACTACTCATCTAGTCAGTTATGTATGAATTATGATCATTGACTGAACAGTACTTTAGATCAATTAGTAGGTGGGTCACAGGATTGAATCTATCAAAGATGAAAAAAAAAACCAAAATTCAAGGTTCTAATCTATACCTTTAATGGCCTGCATTTTATACTCAATCTTCGTCTATTGTTAAGACTTATAATTTGGTTTTGTAAACTTCATAGAGACATGCCTCCTTCCAACTTTAATGTTTGTGTGGGAGAATCTTTCAAAGTCTTTCCAACTAATAATAGGTTATAGGGTCGGTGAGAAAATTGGGACAATATCATCTCTTTCAAGGCTAATAAGACATTTGATGTTCTTGATGGCCATGTGACCAACCTCATTTTTTCCTCTCATACTTTTTCTATTTTTTTAATTTTAATTTAATTAATTTTTTATTAAGGGTATTAATTAATTAATTAATTTTGTTACCTTAATCTTAGGTAGACAAATTAGTCTTTGTAATTCTTCTTTTTCTTTCTATCTTTTGTTTTATTAATTCTTTTTTGGTATGAAATGGCCCAAATGGGATTAGGTTTCCAACACCAACTCGCCCGAGTTCAACGAGTTGATCAATCCATTTGGCGATTTTGCATTGAAAACTAATCCTTTTTTTTGTTTTTAATTTGAATTTTAAAACCTAATCTCAATCATTAAAACTGTCTGTACGTTCTGATTAAGTAAAGTAAAAAAATTACTCTGACCACAGTCAGGGGAATGTACTGAAAAAGCACCTGAATTAATATTAAACTAATGATATAGCCTGTCATTAGTCCCTCTTATATCCCACGCATTTGGTTGAGATAAAAAAAAGTGAGTAATAGTTGTAGTAAAAAATGTGAAGGGATATTTTTTTTTGATCAGAAATGTGTAGGGACTGGTGGATTCGGGATTTGTAGTTATATTTTTTTTGACTTTTGTTATTGAGACTTAAATTTTTTATGAGTTGTAACTTAAGTTAGGTTGATTTTTGGTCAACCTAAATTATACTGAAAATTTGATTAGGAGTGTCCTTACTTTCTTTTTTTTTTTTTAATTTTTCAACTATTGTTATTAGGAATACCACAAATCAAATCTAGTACTGAAATTAAGAATACAATTCAATATTTTTGGGTGCTGTTAAAGGGGTTCTCAAAAATGTTAGAGAGGGTGGACAGGATAGGGGGTGGACTACATACTTCAAAATGGTTGGGGGATGGACATAGTTTTACTAAGGGGGTGGTTATCAAAGATTGTCTAGGTATATTTCCACCCAATTCTAAAAATCTCAAACCTAACCCTAAATTAACCTTTTTCCTCTTTAAAAAAAAACAGTCTTCTTCTCCATTATTCTCCCACCGTCACAGTCTCTTTTTCTCTAAACTTCTCTCCACCATTACCAACTCCTCCATTCGACCACCGGTTATCGAATTTAATCAAGGAATTTCAAAAAACAACAGTCGATCTCTTCTAGATCGTTAGAAATTTCTAGGTTCGAGTTAAGATTTATGGTGAGGACTAAAAACCCATCAATGGCTCTCAAAAGGTAAGAGTGGTTAAGTCACTAGAGGGTTTAAAATTTCTGTCAAAACTCTACCGCTGTCGGTTGAGTTTTAAACCAAAATTCGACCACTGGTGGTTGAGTTTTGAAGAAAAACTCAACCACTGGTGGTTGAGTTTATATCTAAAACTCAACAAGTGGTCGTCGAGTTTCTAAAAACTCTCAACCAGTGGTGGTCGAATTGTTTCGAAAAACTCTATCTTCCTCGTACGAATTAGGTACGAAAACTGGAAATTTTGATCTCATTAAAAAATATTTGAAACAAAAAAAAAGCATATGAATCAGATGTATTACCTAATTACTATTTAATTGAGAGATTTTCATTAGAATTGAGGATCCCAAACCCTCCGAGAAAGAACATTTAGGTTTTTGGGAATCCATTAATGGTGAACTTTGCTTCAATTCATCTTCTTCCATTAATGGCGTTCCTTCTTGAAATTCTTCATCCTTCATAAAGTATTCCGCCAATAACGATTTCGATCCTTGGTGGTCGAATAAAAGTTTTAGAGAGAGAAAGTAGTTGGAGAGAAAGAGTAGTTTAATGGAGAATTAAAAAACGTGTTGGAGAGAGAGAGGAGGTTGGAGGTGGTAGTTTAATTTACACCCACACCACCCCCTTAGTAAAAATTAGGAAAATATTAGAAGGGTGATTTTGGGTTAAAAGCCCATTTAACTTGTCCACCCCCCTAACATTTTTGAGAACCCCTTTAACAGCACCCATATTTTTTAACCATTCCCCTAATTATCACTATTTGGTAGGCCATTAGAATTGGAAAATGAATCAGCTTGAAATCGATTTTGGTTGTTTGGTTTGTTGAATGAAATCTATGAAAAATCTGTAAACGGTGAATAAATTAGCAAAAAGAAAAAGATGAAAAGAAACCCTAAAAATTCAAGCTTTAGCTTTAGTTTTCATCATTTCATGAAAACCTAGAACTCAATCAAAAAAAAAAAACTTGAATGCAAATTTATTTTAATTAAAACCTTGAAATCAGTAAAAGAAAAAAAACTGAATCCAAATCTATTTTCTATTGAAACCCAAATGTGTGAGTTGAAGAAGTTTATTTGATTATATTTTCATATGCTACCAGAGAGAGAATCTCGTCTACTAGTGAAGCCGATGGCATCCAGCCGACGGACATTTCGAAGTTTCCAGAGGTCGATCAAAAGGAGATTCCAGAGGTTTCTGGTGCAGAAGAAGTTCGATTGGAATCCTAGCACAAGATCAGGGATCTTCCGACCACCGACAAGAAGGAAGAGATTGAATCTTCCGATTACCGAGGAGACCGAAATCATTCCGGTTAGATCTCGGTATCTCCACTCTTTCTCTTTCTCTCGTCCTCTTCTCTTTCGATTCTCTCTCTCTCTCGTAGATCAGCCATGGTGAAATATATTCCAGCCAAATATTTACACTTTGACAACCTCTCCTCATAAACGTCGAGCACTTTCACGAGCTTCTCCGATTCAACCTCGATCACCTTCTCATCTGCATGACGGGAGTTTATCACTGCATCAAGATCTGGACTAACAGTCAACTGAAAAGGGATCGCGCCTCGCCGATGAATCGGCCCGCACGGTGGTGGTTTCGATACAACAAACGGGGACTAGGTTGCTGGCTGAGAATATGATCATGATCGTAGTTCTCTTCTTAATGGGTACATCACAACGGAGGTCGAAGATGAAATCAGATCTGAAACAAAAAGCAAAATAATTTTTGATCTCTGATTATGATGTTTGTGGGTAATTTTTGATACTTACCGGAATATTCTCGAATCACGTCTTCCCACACCTCCAGTAATCTCAATCCAACCAACGCTTTTATTATCATCGACCGAAAAAATTTCTCCTTTCAGAAAAAGCAAACCAAAACCTCGACTCAAATTATTTTTGCCGAATCTAGTAAAAATAGAAAAGTCTATGGGGCTTTCACCTGGGAGCTCGCCGGTAAACTCGAAAGAGTTCTTATAGACGCAATCAGAGGCGGCGATGGGGGCAAGGATACTTAGAAGTTCTCGGATAATCGTGCATGGTTCACCGCACAAAAACAACAAAACAACATGGGTCCCTACCTACATATTAACCTGTCTAGACTCGATGGAAAGGGAATCCTCTGCAATTTCTTCATACCAACTGGAGAATGTTGTTCAAGTTGGGCCAAGCTGGCCAAAGCTCTCCATCTTCTCCTTTATCAGGTAAATCCCCAGAATCAGCCCAAACAAGTTCCTATCACTCAGTCAAATTCTGGGGGATCACAATCAAACCCAAATTGGGTTCCAGAGTCCCGTAGAGGGAAAAATCACAAACTTGGCAGTGAGACCGATCAACTCCATGCTTGCAACCAGGCAGCTCTTAAAGTGACATACAACCCTTCTCGCAATAGGCAACATCCTACCATCACTATCAGACCAGATTATGGCACTTCGTCCTCTAATTTGCAATTGAACAAATGGGACAACACCTATTTCTGTAAGTTCGATCAGGTCATCACCTCCTGGGACGAAGTTGGAGAGCAGATTTCATCTTCCTTGAACTTTCATCACCCCTTCGATCTAATGCCTATGAACGACTATAAGGCGGTGGCTTTGTTTGAAAGAGATGATCAGAGAACAGTCCTGGAATCCGAGTTCTCAATCCCTTATAAATATTCAAAGATTTGCATAGGGAAATGGAACCCGAACTCCTTCAAGGTGGAACCAATAGGAGGTAATTCATTTTTCAAAGTAGGTTTTTATGGTGTGCCGTTAATACTCTGGTCAACGGAAACCATATCCCAACTTGTTGCATTCTGCGGCGAGCTGATCTCTATCTCAACTGACACCCTAAATCTAACGAATCTCTCGGCCATCAAAATGGCTATAAGAAACAAAAGTGGGATCAACAGTATTCCTCGATGGATAGATCTTCAAACGCACCTTGGTACTTTCGGGGTTACAGTTTAGGTTGAATTTAACGTTCCAACAGATCCTTATTGGGAATGGCCGGTGGTTTTCGCAGTACCCAGAAGGCCGAAGGATGATGATGATGTGGCAGCTAGTAAGGATAGAAACACCTATATGTCTGACACATGTAGGGGCATAGAAAAGAAGCGTCAATAGTCTGCTTCTGGTTGTTGTGAACGGTCAAAAATATTAAATGCATCTACTGGGTCATCCACATCCTCAACCAATCAAACAGCAAGTAGACGGGCAATAAGAGCCAAGAATATTAGAAAAGCCCAAATCAGAGCCCAGAAGAACAGGCAGAACGCCCAACCTAACTGGCAATGGGTTCAAAAACCCCTAAATCTGCCCCAAAATCGTCCTCAGTCTCCTGATCTACCCTCCCCGCCCTTAGTGGACTCAAATCTAGAAACTTATACCAACACAGATTTTATTCCAGGGGGCCCCTTCATTATGAGTATCCCAGATTTTGACTGTGAATATACCACCCCTCCTTATTCACACCCAACTCCAGTGCCTCGAGGAATGTTTCCGGAGAAGCCTCCTGATCCCCATAGCAACATTCTTCCGCCACAAAAACAGATCATATGCTCCTGAGATAATCTTCAACTGCCAGAGGATAATTTTACCATTTATGGACATTCGTCGAGCGATCTCTCCTACTCTAACTGCGGATCAACAAGGTTTAACCCTGCTCTTCTCACCGATTCGATTGAGTGACTCTTCTCAGATCCCCATGAGATGCGTGTCACAACCTGATTCTCCAGCGTCTCTTGCAACTTCTTAGATCGATCAGGAAGTGGATCAAATGGTATCATTGGGATCCAGTGCAGGAATATCCCTAACCTTGGACTAAACCTCTCTAAAATGATCCTACATAAGCTCCTTGAAACAGATGGCCCAGTCGATAAACTACACTTCAGCTTTTCGATGACAAAGGTCAATGGTTTCAATTGTTCAAAAAACCTATTACTACAAGATGCAGACCATGAGGAGGCTAAAGTGGAACACAGGGACTATTCGACCCTAAGGCACCTAGACTCAGGTACGACACCCCTTTCTTATGATTCAATTGTTTTCACTGATATTTGTCTTCCAGCTGTCTCAGGTTTATTTCGTGGGGATTTAGTAACTGATTGTCTTGACGAAGAAAATAATACCTCTTTCGAATCGGTACTAGTCGAACCACAAACCATTATTACCTCCTCTTGTGAACTGATTGACAACCATGGTGCCCCTATCTCAAGCCCCAGCGGATCTCCACCTGGATTTAGTAGAAAACAACCACTTAAGATCTCCAAACTGGTGAGGGAGTCAAAGCGGCTAGGTGTCTCGGTTTCAGACTCAATTACTATGTCAGATTCAGTATCCCGCCCATCACGGGCCAAGGGTAAATTCGTTCCTCAATGAACCCAAAAATACTATCTTGGAATGTTTGGGGTATAAACGCAGGAAACAAACGATCAGTGGTAAAAAGACTAATTAATCACTCTAAAGCCAATATAATTTTACTTCAAGAAACTAAAATGGAGCAGTGTAGCCAAGCAGATATCTTACAAATTTGTGGCTCCAGAAATTTCGACTGGATTACCTTGCCTTCAAATAGAGCCTCGGGGGGTATACTTATCCTTTGGCATAAGGATACTATTGAGGTCTCATCGGTCTTGGAAGCCAATTACTCTCTAACTATTGAATGCAGCAACAAAATCGACCATTTTCACTGGTATCTAACTAGTATTTATGGTCCTAATAGACCTTCTTTAAGGCAAGATCTATGGCTAGAATTAGATGATGTCTACGCTTTTGCTAGAGGTCCTTAGGTCTTAGGCGGTGACTTCAACGTCATCTGCAGATGTAATAAAAAAAGGGAGGTAGCCGTCTTACAAAAAGCATGAAAGATTTTTCATCATTCATTGACCGATTCAATTTAGTTGATCCCCCTCTAAACGGAGCCAAGTATACTTGGTCAAACGGATAGGAATCCCCATCAATGTGCAGGCTAGACAGATTCCTTCTCTCTCTAGATTTTGAGGAGAAATACCCTCGAGCCTTACAATTGGCTCAACTACGACCAATATCAGACCATATTCATCTCCTCCTTGACACAAATGAAAGTTCTTGGGGGCCTCCACCTTTTAGATTTGAAGTTATGTGGCTTGAAGTCGATGGTTTTCTTGAAAAATTAAAGTCTTGGTGGGAATCTTTCTCTTTCAATGGTAGCTCAAGTTCCATATTTTGGCAAAAACTAACATCTTTGACCCACAAGATCAAAGAATGGAAATTGAATGACTTTGGCAGGTTAAACAACAAGCTGGAGGAGGTACTAAATACTATTGCAGATCTAGATTCAGCAGAACAGGAGCGACAACTCACAGAAGCAGAATTGGATCGACGTGCAACCGCAAAACTAGAATTCGCAAAGCTCGACAAGATGAAGGAAATAGGGGCATGTCAACGTTCGAGAGTCACGTGGTTGAAAGTGGGAGATAAGAATACACCGTTCTTTCACAAAACAGCCTCAGCAAGACGACGATCCAATCACATCCACCAATTGCTCATCGGTGATGAATTCTCAACTAACAGGGAAGTCCTCAAAACTCACATAATTAATTTTTATAAGAACCTTTTCTCTGAAGACTTCCCATGTAGACCAGCTATAGATGGAATTTCCTTTCCCTCTCTCCTTCCTCAGGAGGCTAAAATTTTAGAAAATCGTTTCACAGAACAAGAGATTCTATCCGCAATACATAATCTTGGATCTGAGAAATCACCTGGCTACGATGGGTATCCTATTACCTTTTTTAAAAAATGCTGGTCATTCCTTGGAAATGAATATCTTCGTTTAGTAGATGAATTCTTCTTCTCTAACTCAATAGACGCCAGACATAATAAAACCTTCATTGCTCTAATCCCCAAAAAGGAGCAAACTGAGGCCATCAAGGATTTCAGACCAATCAGTCTACTTACCAGCACATACAAGATCATATCTAAAGTCTTAGCAAACAGACTAAAACTTGTTATGCCAAAACTTATTAGTCCAAAACAAACAGCGTTTATCAATGGAAGACAAATCTTTGATGGCATCCTTGTAGCTAATGAATTGGTAGATTCTAGGATTAGATCCAACACCCCGGGTGTTATCTGCAAAGTTGACATGGAGAAAGCATTTGATAGAATCAATTGGTCTTACTTAAAATCTATATTATATAAAATGGGTTTTAAAGAAAAATGGATTAGGTGGATGACCTTCTGCTTCTCCACAGCCTCATTTTCAATTTTAATAAATGGCGCTTCATTTGGTTCTTTTAAAAGTTTTCGTGGCCTTAGGCAAGGCGACCCACTGTCTCCCCTCCTATTTGACTTAGCCATGGAAGGTCTCTCACGTTACCTTGATAATGCAACAAATTTAGGTTTGTTTAATGGTTTTCGGGTAAAGGAAAATGGTAATACCATTTCTCACTTACATTATGCAGATGATTCCATATTTTTTATAAATGCACAATGGAAGGAAGCTTACAACTTGCTTAGTGTTCTAAAATGCTTTGAAGTTGTTTCTGGTCTTAGGGTTAATTTTCACAAAACTAAACTAATCGGTATTGGTGATGTTATGTGCTTACAGGATTGGGCAAATAGATTAGGATGTGGCCATTCCAATCTGCCTTTTATTTATCTTGGAATGCCACTGGGAGCTCGATCAAAATCCAAAGTCATTTGGGACCCAGTGGTGGAGAGATTCCAAAGGAAGCTGGATAACTGGAAAACAAAATGTCTTTCGAAAGGAGGAAAACTTACCTTGACCAAAACTTGCCTAACTAGCATAACCATCTTCTTTTTTTCTATTTTCAGGGCCCCAATTTCCATTATTGATCAGTTGGAGCAAATGATGAGGCAATTCATTTGGGCAAAAAAGGGAGCTGACAAAGGATATCATATGGTTAGCTGGGATCAAATTTGTAAACCTATGAAGGCAGGTGGACTTGGCATTAGAAAATTGCGGCGCGTCAACGAAGCACTCCTACTAAAATGGATATGGCGATTTGCTAAAGAAAAGGATCAAATGTGGCTCCACATCATTGAAGAAAAGTTCGGGCCATCACCATCAATCAGCTGTCCAAAAGAAGTAAATTCCTCACATGGGCATAGCTGTTGGCGTGACATCATTTCCCATGCAGAGATCAGTCTAAAATTGACCAGGCACAAAATCAACTCTGGAAATGGTATCTCATTTTGGTGGGATGTTTGGGCGGGCCCAAGAACACTCAAGTCTTTGGCACCAGCACTATACAGAATTTCTTCATCAAAAATGGGTTCAATACAGCAATTTACTACCCAATCACATTCTGGGCAGCGTGACTGGAACATCAGATTTAGTCGCGAGATCTACAACAGTGAGATGCCACAATTGGCGGAACTCTTGCAAGCAATTGGCCCAGCACCACCACTCCTAAACAACGAGGCAGACACCTTCTCGTGGTCACTTACCCCAAAAGGAAATTTCACGGTGCAATCACTATACGAACATCTCAGCGGTAACCAAAATTTGGACTTCCCATCTGCAATAGTATGGAACTCAAAACTACCCCCAAAAATTTGCTTCTTCATGTGGCAGGCGTCATTGGGAAAGATCTTAACACTGGACAATCTCAAAAAGAGGGGGCATCAACTGCCAAATGCATGCTTCTTATGTCTACAGTGCGAGGAATCACCCGACCACATCTTATTACATTGCCCATTCGCCAAATCTATATGGAATCAAATTCTTCCACTCTTTGGTTGGTGTTGGTGCTTCCCCAAAACTGTGCTCGACCTGGCATGTTGCTGGTCCTCAAATGGCTTCTCCAAATCAGGGAAGCTAGTATAGCAATTCATACCGGCAGCAATCTTTTGGACAATCTGGCTAGAACGAAACCGCCATGCTTTTGAAGGGAAGATCAAGGACTCAGATAGGCTGACAATCGAGGTCAAATCACTAGTTCACTTTTGGACGACCTCTCTATATTCAGAATTTAGAGTCCCTTTCGCGTGTTGTATTTTCAATTGGGATGCTTTGTTCTTGTAAAAGATCATTTCATCCAATTCTCCCCTTTTGAAGCCATTTGGCTTCTCCACTTGTAAATAACATTCTTTATTCTTTCCATTTTATTTAATCTAGTTTTCACTCTCAAAAATATTTTCATATGCTACCATAACCAACAAAACCCTAACTTCACACTTCATAACTCAACTTAAAACCCTAGATTGCAATGATGACTCTTTGAGTTGAGGGCTTCACTCATTGATTACTTTGAAACAGGGAAATAGAGATAGAGAGAATAGATAAGAAAGACAAAAGAGAGAAGAAAAAGGGACGAGAGAGAGAGATAAAGAAGAGAGATTATGTTCTCTAAAAAAGAACCTTAATTCATCAATGTCTCTCAATCTAGCTATCTATGTTCTCTCGATCTCTGTTTTCCCCTCTCTCAAAAGATTATGTTATGAGTTTTAGGTTAATTGAGGTTAAAAAGTTTTTTTTTAAACAGAAAATTTTAATTTTTTTTTATGTGGGGATATCCCAAACAAAATATAGGAAGAAAGTAATAAATAGAAGGATACCCCTAACTGTAGGATAGAAGTGATAAAAATCTTAAATGTGAAGGGACTGTTGGATTCGGGATTAGTAGTTATATTTATTTTTTCACCATATGAGTTGGGAACTAAGTAACCAAAGTGTGGAGTGGAAGCAAGAGCACTGGGGCGGAAGCGAGAGCGTTAGAGCGACCAATTAAAAAATCTTCCTAGTTCTGTTTAATCTTATTAACTAAATAGAACCGAGGCAAAGAGGTGATGCTCCCACTTCGAAACTGCGCTCTTGTTCTTGAATAGTATTTATGTGATTTTGCTCCGAAGGTTCTTTGGAACTTAGGATATTTTTTAATTGGTTATCCTGGTGCTCCTACCCCAACTCCACATTTTTGTTACTTATTAGGGTAGAACACTCAAATACAACAATAGAAAAGTATGTACATGGAGTAATACATGTGGTCTACAACTACCGTACACACTTTTCACCTCACACGACTGCGTCGAATAGTATGATTTTATATTTAACATAGATAATATGATGAGTAATATGCTAGTTGCATAAAACGTTTAACAAAAAATTTAACCAAAACAAATGAGGTGGCAAGATCAAATAACATTACTCTTGTACTTTTACTATAAAATTAATTTTAGTCAACTTATATAAAAATAATTTTTATCGGGGTGGTTTTCCTTTTTATTTTTTTTGAAACCATTTTTCATCCCATTAACAATAAAAAAAAAATTATTATGACTTTAAAAATTAGTTTAAAGAGAAAATATGGGAAAACCGACTCCACCTTCAACGGATTCATTCGCTCCATAATCAACGAACTTTTCGTAGTTGATTCGACCTCAAGCATCCGAGTACTGAATCTATATTGTCACAATCTTTTTCGTTTTCTTATTGTTATGTTGTTAAAAATATCAGATAGAAATTTAGGACTCACGAACAGGTCTCGGTCATGCAGGGGTGAGTCCTAACTAGTGTCAAGTTTCACTCGCTCGAGACCGAAACTCATTTTAAAGTAGGATTTTCCCTAGTCAAAATGTGAGATAAAAGTAATAAATTTAAGGATACTCTTAAATGTAGGTCACAATTTATAAAAAACTTAAGTGTCAATAAGAACAAGGGATATCCCCCAATTTCATGTTAATTTATTTAGAAACACGAGGAAGCATGACGTGTTAGAACAACAATAGGCTTGACCGATCAATCATCAACCACCCTATTGATCGATCTGCTAACTCACCACACTACCTAATCAATCAGCATCGATCAATACTCATTTAGCTTTCATTTTATATTGCCAGGCATGGTTCTATCACAATCAATACTCGTGATTCTCTCTTCATTTCACTCAAATATAGTGTGGTTATGAAAGAGAAAGATTTAAGCATAAAATGAAAATAATAAGAAAAGAGTAGGGATCACAAACACGTACTACTAATTTTGTGCACAGGAAGTTATACACTACCAACTGAAGCCGACATAAATATGATCCAAGAGTTAATTTTTTATAAAGACGTACGTTATCTTCAATATGTAGGCCAACTTTGCAAAAAAAACTTTATATATGCTAAAACTTTTAACAAATCAAAAGTTGTTTGGATCAACTGTGAAAATAGATTCAATGGTGATTTCAACCAATTTTTTATGAGATTAGTAGAAGTCTGCTTAGAACTAATTATTAATTTTTTTTTTTTGACAAACTAACTAATTTTAAATGTATGGGTAGTGGTGATTTAAGAGATAAGTTTGGGCGATTACGTCTACTAAAAATTAATTCATTTTAAAACTTCTAACTCTATCGTTTGTTGGTTAGAAATCAAAAGTAAAACTACACAATGAGAAGAACATCTTCACAAAAAATTTAACATCTACATCATGTGGTGTGAACTATTGAGAGCTGAATAAAAAGAAAATAAAATAAAACGAAAACAAAAAACGCAAACAGTTATATATGGCAAATCCCTAATTGTGTTACATGTTAAAAGTAGGGTGGGTCCCAACTCCCATTCCCACTTGTAGAGTGCGTGTTTACGTACACACGCACGATAGTACGCAAAATAACCATTTTTGTCGGTGTGACGGTGTTGATATGGCCTATGGCCTATGGCCTATGGTGAGTCATCTCATATGAATTTTCCCAAAACAAGCATCATGCAATGTGTATATGTCAAATATTCATTGGGTACGTGGTCCATCGAGATCGAGTCGTATTCAAATCATAATCCGGTTTTTATGTGAAATCGTAACAAACAAGAGAGAGCGTTTGTTGTGTTGGCCAAAATACATAAACAAAAGTGTGGGTAGAGACAAGGATTTAAATGACTCGAATCAATTTGTTTTCGTTTTCCATGGGGTGGGGGGGAATGGGGTGTGGGTGTGGGGTGTGTTTGCTTTAGTCAGTACGTGGTGGTTGTTGAGTGAGTTGGACATGATTTAAATGGACATTGAAAGAAGTATAATCCAATGGATTTTTTTTTTTCAGGTAGATATTTTACATAAATCCAATTTAACTTTTCACTTAGCCAATTTTAGGTTTTTAAATTTAACCCAAATCAGTATGTAAACAAGTGTTGTGCACGTGCGTTGCACGTATTTCGCACACTAGGTTTATTTCTTACACTGGTTTTGTGATAAACTATTAATGCAATTAATTACAAAAAAAAATCAAAAAATACAAATATTCATTGCACTGAGAGTAATGTGAAAATTGAGTAGGTAGTTACGGAGAGATTTTAGGGATAGTTCAAGTAGGAGAAAATCATGGAAGAGATTAATTTCCTTTGCAAAAGTGAAACGGTTATGTTTTGGTGAGAATAAAATTACTAATTTATCCTTTTTTAAGGGCAAAAGATGACCATTATACCCTTTTAAAATGAAGTTAAATTTTAACAAAAAATAATTTTTTCAAGGACACCAAAAGTAAAAAGCACCAAAAAACTCCATTCTCTTAACTAATAGTATAGATAGATAATTATTTAATCGGTATGCAAATAATATATGCAAACAATATACATATATAGTATGAAAATAATATTCAAAAAAATTTTAGGCTAAATATAAAAATCTATATTTTTTTTTTTTGCACAGCGGTTGTGCACCCTCTCATGACTTGAGAGGTCTGGGATCAAAACTCTTAGCATGTACTTTGCCATTAGTTTATTCCATGTAATATTTAGTAGTAGTTAAGATAGCTCTTTGTGACGATTCACTTCTCACACGTCTTTCATGTGCCTTCTTATAAATATATAATTTTTAGTTGGGATAGAAGTTAAACATAAGCCTTTATTTTTTTCTTTCTAAAAACTTCATATATTTTATGGAGTCGTGCCACCCCATACAGTAATGTAGGGTGAATAGTAAGTTCTTTGACTACACGATCAAGAAGTGAATGGAATGAGCAATTGGGTTCGAGTGAAAAATAGATGGTCAAAAATTTCAATGACTTAAGAATATGTGATCCATGTAAGATGATCTACATACGTAGGAGTATTTCATTTCACAAAAAGTAACTCTTGAATCATTTTTTTGTGAATTAAACCTTCCATACAAATGTAATTGTAATATGAGAATAAATGGGATATTAATAGAAAAAAAAAGTGGTAGTAAAATTAATATGAGAAAAAAATCTGTTCTTTTGGACATATTAAGGCCATTAGGCCAAGCAGTGTCCATAGAATGATCAATCCGGTAACCTTATTTAATACCTTGTCATTAGGTTGGAGTGTACATGGGACTACAGGAGTGAAGAAAGAAAAACACACCCCTGCTGATCTTTGTCATATTTCTTTGTCTAATAATAATTAAACGCATCTAGGGCTTCCCACTTGGACTAGGCTGGAGATGGACCCATTTAAAATCAATTCAATAAAAAGAGGATTAGTGAATTTGGTGGGCCACATCATAATAAGTAACATCACGTAAGACCATCACAATCCATCCACTGCTCTCTCTCCCTATCTAGTTCCAAGAAAAAAAAAGTAAACACTATTACATTTTCTCTCTCACTTAAATATTGTGTAATGAATTCAAAGACAAGAAGAAAAAGGGAAAGATGTACGTGTTATGGGTCATTAGCCGCGTAATCTCCATCCTAATAAGGTCCATTCTCTGTCGTACGGAATCTTCTTCTTCTTTGACAAATAGAAGAAGAAACTAAATATTTCTTGCGCTTTTGTGTCCACCATTATTTTATTATACTTTTAAGTGGTTAAGGATTAATAATATATATTATTTAATAATATTGTGGAGGGATACTTTGACCCCGATGTTAAAAAAGCTTTTAAAAAACTCTTGTATAATTATAATTTGTTTGGTCGGGATTTTATATAAGAATTTTGTGGGGACTAAGTATTTGATGGAAAATAAGTTAGAAATTATGTTATAAATGTACCTAGTTTTTCACCAAGGCCCTGCTTGGTATGCTGAAAAAATTCGCATCTGCAATTATTTCCGATCAAATTGATATTCACGGTTGCTTGGTAAAAAACGTTAGATGGTGAATATTTTATGACTAATTAAATCATTTTCACCTACTTCAAAAGTGAGATGGTGAATATTAGCTAACTACGCACATGCAAATATTTGTTATTATTTTTTAAGATTCAACCTAGCAACAGAGAATATTTATCCATACAAACTACCACTGCTGCAAATTACCACAACTGTGGGTAATTTACATTCTGCAAATTTTCCTTGTATACCAAGCAGGGCCAAAATTTCAAAATCCCTACTTAAAATTTTCATCCAAACAAACCATTAAAAAATTTGATGAGACCAATACAAATTTAAGATATATGTACACTGACCTGCATAGTCAACATGGAGTCATGGCCAATACAAATTTAAGATATATAGTATGTAGGATGGTAGATTTTTTTAATTAGAAAAGGTACAATTTATTACCGAGCGCTGAGAAGACGCCAAGAAAATTAAACAAAGACTATACAGAGGTGAGAAAAAGCAAAAAAATAAAACAGGAATGGAGAAATAAACCCAAAATCAGCTCTAGATTTAGGTTCCACCCCACCCAACTTTAACATTTTAAATAAAACTCAAAATAGAGTAAAAGATAACATTTTAAACTCGTATCTCTGTTTCTCTCTCTCTAGAAGTTTGATTTCTTCTGCAATTAACAGTGAGAGATAGCGACGAAGAAGATGAAGCAACTCATCAGATGCATAGCCCGAGTTGGAGACTCATCTCAATACTCACTCCTCCGATCTGAGTCAAGAAAAATCCAAGAGAAGTAGAAGTGTTCATCGGCGATCAGACTTCCTGCGGACCACCACAAGTTCAAATGGCCGATCCAACGGAGTTCCACAAGGTTATGTACCTATTTATGTAGGCGAGGAGATGTTAAGGTTTGTTGCGATAGAGTTGCATGTCACTTGCACCTCAGTCGCACAATACTTCACACAGTTGCACATCACTTACATCTCACTTGCATCTCACTTGCACCTTAGTTGCACAATACTTTACACAGTTGCACGTTATTTGCATCTCACTTGCACTTCAGTTGCACCTCACTTGCACCACAGTTGCATCTCACTTGCACTTCAGTTGCACCTCACTTGCACCTCATTTGCATCTCACTTGCATATCAGTTGCATCTCACTTGCATATCAGTTGCATCTCACTTGCACCTCACTTGCTGTAACACCCCAATTCGAAACTCAAAATCTCTAAGAAATTGAATCGCATCTCGAGGCGTTAGGCTTACTACACGAGGTGATTAATGAGTACTAAATACCTAAACAAGGTTTTATGAACCTACATCAGAGTTAAGCTAATCTAGTTCGTCAGAACTTTAATCACCTCTAAATATGGTTAGGCCCAACGAAAAATTTGCCAGAGTTCTCCCTGTATTTTTAGGGTCTGAAACCTGTCATAAACCTGTATAAGAGATGATTTATCCATAAATAGCATTTCTATATCAATTTCTTCCATTCATATCATCTCATCATATCCAATCAACCATATTCTCCAATATAGACTACCTAGTCATCCACTAGGCTGAATCCAAACCATAATTCTAAAACGATCTCTCGCTTGATAAAATAATACATATATAAGATTTGTTAAGTGATACTAAATATACATAAGTGTGCTTGTTTTACATTATATAGTTCAAAAGAATATATATACAAAGCAAGGAAAATAACTGCATCATAACTGAATAATAACAACACCTCAAGTATAATAAACCTGAGGTGGATACTCTCCCTATACCTGCCTCCTCAAATTACTTAACATCCAATCATCCACTGTCTCCTCGATTTCCTGAGCAAAAAGCCCAGTGAGAACTTATAATACTAACAGGTAGTCACTAATATGAATTTAAGACAATGCAGGTTTTAAAGAAAACCGAGAAATCATAATACAGTAATGTAAAAGCATTTGGTACCTTTACTACAACATAAACCGATAACCATTCACTTACCCATACAAGTATAGATAAACTAACAACATCTCACCATCATAATATTGCGTAGTGTAATCATCTTAGAGTGAAGAGGCTACGACTAGATGTTTCAGCTCCTAGTCAGTGAGCAAAATCGTGTTCCAACTTAACCGATGTGGAACCCCATCGTTAATTCCTGATTTCCGACCGAGCGACTGATTTATCGGTTTTTGTGAGAAGCACGCTGGCTCATGATTTGGGTTCAGGTGGACCCTTGACCATAATTTGCCGATGTAGCCGTTGTCGCGGTGGTCAGCCGTTTGACTTGTGCAGACATCTTAATGATCATTAAAATAATCCAGGAGTTGTCACGCTCCTCAAGTCTTCGCCTAATCTAGGCAGCATATAACCTCGACATTTCTAGAATCATACACGTACCTATCCAAACAAGGCTTTCCAAAAAGAGAAATAGAATAACCTAGATTTCAATAGTTTTCCTATATCATGAGAGTCCCATTCCTGTCATGAGACAGGAAAACATAATGAAAATACGGAACAAACCATTGTTTTTAGGAAAACTTCAATGATTTGCTCGTGTAGGCATTACAAATCCATTTTCGGATTACCTAAAAATATATATTATAATAGTATAAGTTTTAGTAGTAGAAAATACCTTTTTCCTACAAAAACTAACAACCATGTACATGTTGTGATCTCCCAACTAATATTATTCCGGGGAAAGCCGGTAATATAATCCGGGGAAAGCCGGGTAATCGGGGGAAAGCCCGTAATATAATCCGGGGAAAGCCGGTAATAATCCTAGCCGGGGGAAAGCCCAGCATAACATATATAGTATATATTCCGGGGGAAAGCCCGTACCTAGGGAATCACCAACACATACCCAACAACTGGGAACCTCCATCCCACACATCATCTTAAAACAACTACTTCTCCCAACATATGGAAGGAAGTAAAATATATATCTATATATTATAAGAACCCCAAAATCCGTTTGGTTTTGGAAATATGCCCATCCCTAAAGCTCGATAACGATTAAATCTCAATTCTTTTGAAATTATAGTTTATTTAGCTATAAGTAAGAAAAGAATCATTAATATACTTATATATGTATATCACTCATTCATATATATATAATTATTAGAATCTAGTTATTTTAAAAATAACTATTACTGTTTTACATTACTATGTAAAACTATACTTTGGGAAATCATTTTCACATCAATAGGACATCACAAATAAATCATGCATGCTTTGTAAAATAATTACATTTGATTTATAAATCTAAACCCTGTCAAAAACATTGAAAGCACTTTAATGGCTATAAGAAAGTATTTATAAGTTCCTACCTCAAATCCCGCAAGGCTCTCTTTACCGCACTAATTTCTTCCAATTAGTGTACTGGTATTAGTACACACTCCTAACTGCAAATAACACATTTAATCCACTTTCAAAACTTAATTCAATTCATACTAATTCTATGTAGAATGGCCTAGGAATCTAGATTCTAACCTAAACAGTCACTACGAGGGTCCAGGTCCTTATTAAATCAAATAAGGGCTTTAGAACTACAACCCAATTTGCTCTAAATGTCCTCTTTAATTAATCTAGACCTCCGAATCTACATTCTAACCCAAAACAATAAATTTGGGTCAAAATCAACCTTCCCAATTATCAATTCCATCAACTAAGGGTTTGAAAGGCCTAATCAAATCTTAAACTATCAACAAAATTAACCCTAAAATTAAAAACTAAGATTAACAACATAAAATATCTAATTAAAATTAAATAAAAATCTAGGGTTTCAAATTATACCTCAATCCACAAATTAAATGGTCCCTACGATTTCCACCCGTCGGACCATCGTCAACATCAACATCTCCTCTCTCTCTCTCCTTTTCTCCTTCTCTTTCTCTCTCCTTCTCCTTCTCCCTTTCTTTCTCTCTCTCCTTCTCCTTCTCTTTCTCTCTCCTTCTCCTTCTCCCTTTCTTTCTCTCTCTCCTTCTCCTTCTCTTTCTCTCTCCTTCTCCTTCTCCCTTTCTTTCTCTCTCTCCTTCTCCTTCTCTTTCTCTCTCCTTCTCCTTCTCCCTTTCTTTCTCTCTCTCCTTCTCCTTCTCTTTCTCTCTCCTTCTCCTTTTCTTTCTCTCTCTCCTTCTCCTTCTCTCCTTCTCTCTCTGACCCGCCGTACTCTGAATGTGAAAGAGAGATTTCTCTCTCTCTTATAACTTAAACAGGGCGGTGGGCAAAGGGTTTGATATATATAAAAAAAAAACTTTAAACTTAATTAAAAATATATATATATAGGTTATACTAAGGTGTAGGTGCATACACCGAATTATGTGTGTATAATAGGAAGATTTATAAAATTACTCTTTAATACAATACCCAATATATACCAATACATATATATAGTGTATATACACAATTAAATAAAGTTTAATGGTCAAAATCAAAGTTAAAATCGCGGGTACCTTCGGTACCAATCCACATCTTGTTCCGGGTCTCGATTTGGGATCTATTAGTGTCCGATTTTTGCACATGAATAGTCCAAATTGAATAACTTTTCGAGATCTACCCATTTGTACGGTTCGATTCTTCAAATTATGCTTCGAACAAAAACTCATTATTTAATCCTAGACTTAATTATTTTGAGTCATTACACTTGCACCTAACTTGCAGCTCACTTACTTGCATCTCACTTGCATCTCATTTGCGCCTCACTTGCATCTCATTTGCACTTCAGTTGCACCTCACTTGCATCTCAGTTGCACCTAACTTGCGTGCACCTCACTTGCATCTCAGTTGCACCTCAGTTGCATAGCACTTCACAGTTGCACGTTACTTGCATGTCACTTGCATATAAAGATGAAGAAGAAGACGATGAATAAGATGATGAAGATGATCGCCGACAGATCTGACTCGCCGGAAAAAATGGTGAAGGCAACCTACGTACGATTTATATATATGTATATATATATATCTCTAAAATCAATTGCATATGAAGATGAAGAAGAAGATAATGAAGATGATCGCCAGCAGATCTAACTCATCGGCAGATCTGTCTCGCCAGAAAAATGATGAAAGCAACCTTCGTATGATCTCTCTCTCTCTCTCTCTCTCCCTCCCACTATCTCTCTAAAATCACTTGCACATAAAGATGAAGAAGAAGACGATGAAGAAAATGATGATGAACATGATCGCCGGCAGATCTGACTCATCGGAAAAAATGGTGAAGTTAACTTATGTACGATCTCTCTCTCTCTCTCTCTTTCTCTTAAATTTCTCTCTATATTACTTCCTTTGTAAATAAAATAAGGACAAATATGTCAATTAAAAATAAATAAAACCAAGTTAAAGAGTTGAAAATGAAAGATGTAAATAATACAAAAAAATTTTAGGTTGGATTTAAAAAACTATAATTGAGTGGGGGAGAAGTGAAAGCCAACCCAAAAATGGAGTTCTAGACTAATTCCATGAAAATAAAATAAAACTAACTGTTATGGACTACATTATCCCAACTGACAACCAGCTCCTCAAAATGAATGTCTCTAAACACTTGATGATGACAAACGATGCAAATTTATAATTGCACAGTCCGATGATGACTTCCACTAAAACTCCTACAACAGATCCTTGTGATAATTTCCAACACTTAATGGTTGAATGTTCGATGTCATTGTTAATGGCGCATTTCTTATTCTATACTAGTACCACTTGATATAATTGGCCCTTCAACATAAAAAACAAACGCCCGTCCGTTTCGCAAAAATATGCCTCTATTAACCACATTAATGAAGTAATTGTTCGGAACAATTGATAAATAAATGGACTTTATATATTTGGTCCGGCCAGTAAAATGATAGATTGAAAGACAAACAGAAGAATTAATATCGATTAATAAATAAAGCTATTAAACTAGATAGTAATTAATAGATAAAAAAAAAAGGTCGATAGAAATTGAATATTCATCACGAGGAGGTTTAAATATATCTTAAATAATTAATAAAATCGATAAGATCAATAAAATAGAGATTTGATCGAACACTTAGAAATTAAACAAACCGAAAAACACCAAACACCGTCGGTAGACAAGACTCGCGCGTTGATTACAAAGTATAAACACAAGCATGTAAACTGATGAGACATAATAATAGTTCCAATCTAGGCTCTCTGCAAATGATTTCCTTCTTCCCTATGTTAAATAGTGACTTAGGATAAATCAACTATATAAAATAAATAGAAATGAATACAGAGAATTAGTGTAGTTTGGTCATAATCGACCTACATTCATGATACAAAAGCCAATAGACTATATATTGTTGATCTCTACTACTTTGAGATCGTGAGATGATTACAAATAAATAATTATAGAGAATCTAATAAAATGAAGAATCTACAATACATATTAGGAAAGTCAAGCAACTTTATTCTTGGATAGCAGGATCGATCTTGGAAATCTTAGATATCGATCCTTTAGGTGCCAACTTAATTGGAATATTGTGGGCGAGAGTGTGTCTTGGGGTCGCTTTCTTCTATACATATCCTATGTATATAGCTAGCCACCATTTGTACAAATTCTGTGAAAATAGAATTTATCTATGAAGAGTTAGGATCTATGGGCATATTTATTTAGAAATGTTGCCACTGTTTATTTAAGGTTCACATAGAGATAATCAAAGAACTGATTTTTTTTTTTTTTTTGAGGATGCTATACTCACTATGTTAACAACTTTATTAAAATTCACATCATTCTAAAAAATTTAACCTCGTAAAAATTGTGTGATTTATAAACATTCTATTTTTACAATTAATTATTTTTAAGCTAATATTTGATGGAATAACAAGTTTTAGAACTGGTTTTGAAATGAAATTCTGTTTTTTTTGTAATCAACTAGAATTCATTTTTTTTGTTTAACAATCTAAACCTTAAAAGGGCATTTTGGTCTAAACAGTATGCCCTTTCCGGCCGTTTCAATCTAATAAATGCCAAATTTCTCCTTCGCCAGTACATTAAGATGAAAAAAAAAAAAAACAAAGAGGTGCAGAAGTACAGCCATCTGTTTCATGTTGTCGTCATCATCAACATGTATCATATACTCTAAATAATAAATCTGAAAAAAAAAACACCTAACTAGTTAAGTTGGTGTGATGTGTTCCATTTTTTGTGAAGATTGTAGGTTCATTCCACTAAACAATAATGTCAGGGCGAAGCACAAATGATAAAATGGGTCGATGTTAGGTTTGGACAAAGAATCACGACTGTTGATTTCAATAATCCCATAGTTGTAAATTTTTTAAAGTGCTTTTTTCATTTTTACGACATAAGTAAATTTTATTTATTCGCAAATTTACATTAGATGATTAAGTTAGGGTCGAGATTATTTTCAAAACATTTTTGGGGGACAATGATAGATTTAGAAATCCGAAGAGGGGCCTTCCTAATGAGTAGAATCCCGATTTCACAAGCTGGAGCTTAAAAATTTATTTTAGCCCAATCCATTCACTGCCCTTGGATGTTCACCTCATTAGTTTATGGAGGTAAGTGTCAAAACATCCAACAGATTCCCTCTATATATATATATATATGAGAAAAGATCAAATACCCCATTTAAGAATGCCCAATTTGTATCCCATTACATAAAGGAGGATGATCTAAAGACTGATTTTCAGTGACAATGATCTCTTCACCATTTAGATCATCATATCCAAAAATCATTGAGTTCTAAAACTTCTAGCCCCTCAAATCATCTCATCAAAATCTTAAAATTTTATGTTTTTTTATGATTCAATTTTAGTATAAATTTGCAACCAATTTTTGATGAGGCTAAAAATTTTATAATTTGATGATTTTCAGTGAGAAAAATATTCTCACAAAAAAATTAGCCTTTAGATCCTCTCTATGTGGATCCCATGCAAATAGAGTTTAGTGGGAGTATTGTGAATATGACATTTAATCCCTTCTATATATATATATATATATAGTCGGGCTTAACTATATTTTTAAGCTCGGCTTGTGAAATCATTTTTCAAATGAAATGAATAATGCAACTTGCTTTCTCAACTTATCTAGCAGCGTTTCAAGGAAATGCGTCAAGACAAGTCTTTAATGTGCAGCTGCGCCTGCCACATCATATGGGAAGCAAGTTGGCCTGGGTAGAATTTTTGGTAATAGAAGTTGTGAGTTCGAAACCTTACAAAAAGACTATTCTTTAACTGCTAGTTCGTTCACAGCCGATTCCAATCTAGATTCTATACAGTTCAAGGTGTTGCGAGCATTAATTCATTGCCTTTAAAAAAATAAAAACAAAAACAAAAGTAAAATTAGCAACAACACAAAAAGCAACAGCCAAACAAGAATAGCTAATATGAGGTGTTTTATAGGGAATAAAAAGTATGAGAAACAAATAGAGTGCATTTCTTGCTTGTTTTTCATTTGTATGGATGGTAAGTCCTGGATTTATTGAAGTGGGGACACAATTGAACTTGTGGATCCTTGGTACGTAGTTCATTAAATGGTTGTGGTTGGAGAAACTTATCATCTCTTGAAGAAGTTTTTGAAATTTCAAATTTTGGTCCTGTTTGCAGGGGCGGAGCCACATTGACGCCTAGGGGGCCATGGTCCCCCCAAGCCTCATGACTCCCTCCTTTTGTTAGATATTAAAACTTTCATTAATAAATACAAAATTATGTAACTGTTTAATGGCCCTGTAAACAAATTTAAACTTTTATATTCATACTTATTGGTGCCTAAACTAATTGTAATTTTATAATTTAGAAGTTTTACTCTCTTTTTTTTCCCAACTTTGTCTTCTGGACCTAATATGCTACTTACGATTACACCTTGATTACACAAAGCTGTAGGACCCATATGGAAATGACCCAACTTTTGATATTTTGGTGAGGATTATATTTTCATCATATGGATCATCCTCAAAAAGAATCATTCTTTATAATCTTTATAACATCTTTTAAAGTTTGTTGAAATTTTATCGGTAAATAGATTGTTCAAAAACTTCAAATTTAAATTAACTTTTATTGGTGTTAAAATTTTTTGAAGCTGGATGCATTTTTTGGTACGACGATCTACATAATGAAGAGACCATCTCACAGAAAAAGAAAAAAAAATCGGTCCTTATGTGGGCCCTACAAACGGTGTAAATAGGGTGTAAATGTCAATAGAGTATTATATTACTAAGAAAAAGTAGGGCAGAGAGTATAGTTGGCCCCCTAACAATGAATTCCTGGCTGCGCCCCTGCCTGTTTGGATGTTAGATGTTTTAAGCTCCACTCCTAGTCAAGATCAACTTATAACTCGGGTAGACTTGGAAACACCTGCTTTCATCGGGGAGGAAAAGTCCAAGTGGACCAATAACATCTCACCACGTCAAGCTCCACATATCCACTTTGCTTTGGTTGTGGTATTCCGTATATACGAGTGTAGTGTATGAATACGAGCACCCAATCAGATACGGTCCCACGCGTCCTTTGCCGCATAGCGTTTGGAAAGGAAACCCGGGGAAAGGTGTAGGAATCACATGTTGGAGTCGGACAGAAAGGCTTTTGAGAATTGAGAAGGATGAAGGGGTAGTAGACAAATTAAAATGGCAGTATTACGGATTTGCCATTTACTCCTCAAAATTTTAAAGATTTTTTTGGATGTCTAATGAGTGCACATCAACTGTTTGGTGTACCCACTGACACCGTTTGGTCCAAAACAAGGGCTTAGATCCTATTTCAAGGGCTAATTTTTTAAGAGCATATTCTAATCACCATATAGATCATCATCACAAAAAATAATAGTGTTATGGTTACTAAAAAATCTACAACATAATCTACAAAAAATAACAATTTTAAATTTAACGCAAATAACGAGGATGTTTGACGTAAATTACGAGAGTGTGTGAGTACATACTACCGTCAGATTTTCATTCTGTAGGTTTTTCTGTAGGATTCTGCTGTAAGTATAATATTATCTCACAAAAAAATTAACTTATTTTAAAAAAATTTAACCTGATAAAACGTTTGCTAGAAGTCGATTAGAAATCAACGGTAAGAAACTAAATGGTTAGGAATAGAGTTCAATGTTTGATGGTATTAGAAGTTTTAGAATAAGTTGATATTTTGTAAAAATGATCTACATGGTAAGTAGAACATGCTCCTAAAAAATCAACTCTTATAGTGACCCTAACTCCTTGTATTGGGCTGAAATCTATTAGTGTGGACACTAATAGTTGGTGTTATGCTAGCACCATTCTTTTCTTTTCATTATAAGAAGGGGAAAAAAAGTGAGCTTCTTTTCTTTTAATTAGTCTTAAAAAACTGGGATTCCAAGTTCTAAAGATAGAAAAAAAAAAAAAGAGAGAGAGAGAGAGAGAAAATTTTTACCTTTTATTTTTAATTTAAATATTTCCAACATAATTAATAAAATTATTGTAGATTACAAAATTAGCCCACCTTTGTATATCCGACAAATACGGAATAACATGTCCTTTCAATAGAACTAAGAGCACAATCACAAATAGTTTATCTGGTTTATATACTTGAAAGATACAAAATGGTTTGAGCTAAGAGTAGGGGTGTTTAGTTGGTAATCGAAAAAGAACTGATTTTTTTCCGTTTCGGTTTCACATTTTTAAGAATAGATAGTAACAAAAATCCGAACTGCCACGAACCAAAACTATTTGTATTATAACGGTTTCGATTTTGGGTACTTTGATATCGGATAGGCACCAGAATCGACTAATTAATATTGGTTTTTCAATTAATTTTTTTATTATTTGTAACATTTTTTTGCACATACATAATTAAACATTAGAACAAAGGAACTAAAATATCCGAGAATTGATTAGTACCGAAATCGATTATTCCAATTTTAGATCCACCAATTTGAGTATTAAAGCCGTCAACAACAGAAACCAGGTCGTTTTAGTAGGTTCTAGATCCGGGCAATTCAATAATCAAACTAGAACCAAACTGTTGACAACACAATCATAAGTAACTTGTCTGGTTTACAAAAATAGTAGACTATTTTGTGAAATCTTTTTTGAATAATTCTAAACCTATAGCAACCCCTACGGCAAGGTGCATATGATGGTGGATGTGTGAATTCTACTTATCTTCATGATTTCGGCCCATTTTAAAATGGGATTTTGCTATTTAAACATCTGTTTTGGTGTTACCATTGATAAAGCGTACTGTGAGACCCACATAATTACACTTCAAGAGATGTTTTGTGAGGTTGTTCACCTCATCATTACATTATCCTAAAAAAAATCAGTTTATTCTAAAAATTTTAACCACATTAAAAGTTTGACTTTTTTCTTCACCGTTCATTTCTCACCGTTAATTTTTAATTAACTTCTAATTAATTTTTAATAGGGTTAGAAGTTTTAGAATGAGTTAATTTTTTGTGATGATGATCTTTATAGTGAAGAGAACAATCTCACCAAATTTCAGCTCTTGAAATATAACCATGTGGGCTCTATTCAAAAAATCAGTTATGTGTTATCATTGATAACACGGAAACCGCTGTTCAAATAGCAGGGTCTTTTAAAATGATGAAAGTCCCCTGTGAATGCAATTTGCTTTAGGAGTTGCTAGCACGGTGTATTTTTTTTTTATCACGTCAACCTAACTAACTGACTACTTGGTTGTGCTGAATTAGTAAAACGGTGGACTGAAATTTTTAGCCGCCAAGATTAAAACAGTAATTTTCTGCTAAAAAATCGTAAAAATCCTCCAAAATTTTCCTGATTATATGGTCTCATAAAACTCATAAAAGTGGCAAGTCCTGCCTACACAGTCGGCACCTTCTCAAGTGGGCCCCACGGTCCAGCGCATTGAAATCCAGTGGCAATTACGATATTAAATGAAAAACAAGGAGTATTTGATTAGAAAGTTTACTATTATCATGAACTTTCCCAAATCAAATCATCTCCATTTCCAAACCGTCGGTCGTCTTCTGGTCCGCTCAAAAAGACTTCAAGCATTACATACAGTTTAACTCTCTCTCTCCTCACTTCCCACATCTAGTTTTTTCTCTTCACTCTTTCTCTCTCTAGAATAATCCGTCATGGTAGATGCAGAAAAGCAACTCTATAATGGCGATGGAGGAGGAACCCTCATGTCAGACCTCAAAAGTCTCTCCTCTGTTTTCAAAACAAGAAGAACAATGGTTTTTGCTTATGTGTTCATGTTCACTTTTGTTGCATTCACTGCTTTCATTGCTTTCAATCCTTCTGCAAATTTTTCTTCTCCATGGTTTAATAATATCTTCTCATCTTCTTCAACTTCTGATTCCACTGCTAGTAGATCTCAGTTGCCGTCTTTTTTCTCTTACTTTTTCCCCAATTCTTCTCAACCCACGTTACAGACTAACCCAAATATCACTAGATCATTTAACACGACGTCTAGTGGTAATCTAACGGTTCTTAATTCTCCATCAAGTGAACCCAAATTGAATCAGACGGTGATTGTGTCTCCACCACCACCACTACCATCACCATCTTCTGTGGAGAAGAACAGAGTTTCTAATTCCACGGTTTCTTTGCAGAAAAACAGAAATGGCGGTAGTAATACTACTTCTAATTCTTCTTCTAATACTATAAATACTGTTAATACTACCAGTACAAAGGAAAATTCCAAGAAAAAAATTGAGGGTTTGTTGAATTCGTTGATGAAATGTGATATATTTGATGGGAAATGGGTGAAGGATAATTCTTATCCGCTTTACCCACCTGGGTCTTGTCCTCTTATCGACGAACAATTTAATTGTTTTCTTAACGGTAGACCTGATGAAGGTTTTCAGAAAATGAGATGGAAACCCAAGGGTTGTGAGCTCCCAAGGTAAAATCTTCAATTTTGATCTCAGTTTTGATTTTTTTTTTTTTTTTTTTTTTTTTTTTTTTTTTTTGCGTTTGGGTTCTGTTGAATTCTACTGAAATTGATCAATTTCGGTTCTTTCTTTTGTAATTCAGGTTAAATGGGATAGATATGTTAGAATTATTGAGAGGTAAACGTTTAGTTTTCGTCGGTGATTCGCTTAATAGGAACATGTGGGAATCGCTTGTTTGCACTCTTAGAAACTCAGTGGAAGATAAAAGCAAGGTTTTTGAAGCATCTGGTAGACGCGAATTTCGGACTGAGGGTTTTTACTCTTTTGTATTCAAAGTATGTTTATCTGTTCTTAGTAATCTTTACTTAGTTTTGACTTCTTTTTTTAATCAAATTTCCTTTTTTTTTTTTGTTGAGTTCTTACTTCAAATTGCAGTTAATTTTCGTTGTTTGGTTGTTTTACTTCGATTCTTAGTCAAATTTCTTTGTTATTGATTATGAATTGGCAGGATTATAATTGCTCTATCGAGTTTTTTCGATCTCCATTTCTGGTTCAAGAATGGGAAATGCCAGATACAAATGGAACCAAAAAGGAAACGCTTCGGCTTGATTTAGTTGAGAGATCATCTTCCAAATACAAAGATGCAGACATAATTGTCTTCAACACTGGACACTGGTGGACTCATGAGAAGACTTCAAAAGGGTATCTAAGATTTATCTATCTTCCTGATTTCTCTCTTACTTTTGATTATTGTATATGCATTTATGTTTATAAGATCTGAAAATTCCAAGTGTTTTTTTTTGAAAGTGAATATGAAAAACTGAATGAACCAAAACAACTTGTAGGAAGGATTATTATCAGGTGGGGAATCATGTATTCGGTTCATTGAACGTCGTCGAGGCATTTCATAAAGCTCTAATGACATGGGCAAAATGGGTTGATGTTAATATAAATCCTACAAAGACCCTTGTTCTGTTTAGGGGCTATTCAGCTTCCCATTTCAGGTAATTGAATCAAGAACTCTGTGAATTCTGAATATCATTTCTTAGCTTCCTCCATTATATATTTGTGTTTAGTAATTTGAATCAAGAATGTCGTAAATTCTGATTACACATGTATTAGTTCCTTCCATTAACTGGAGTTCATCACCATTGAATATCTGAAAATGAGAAAAATTAATGAAAACAATTTTTCTGTTGTCCTGTTTATTGTTCTTTAGTGGTGGGCAATGGAATTCTGGTGGGGCATGTGATCACGAGACCGAGCCCATCAAGAATGAGACTTATCTATCAGCATATCCGCCGAAAATGAGAGTGCTGGAATCAGTATTGGGAGGAATGAATACACCGGTCACATATCTGAATATTACAAGGATGACTGACTACCGTAAGGATGCTCATCCATCAGTTTATAGGAAGCAGAATTTGTCGGAAGAGGAACGAAGATCTCCGTTGAGGTATCAGGATTGCAGCCATTGGTGTCTACCTGGAGTTCCTGACTTATGGAATGAGCTTCTTTATGCTGAAATCTTAATCAAACAGAACCAAAAACAACTCCAGCAGCAGCAACAGCAACAGAAGCAACAACAAGAGCATAAGCAACAGCAGCAACAACAACAACAACAAGAAGAGAAGGAAAAACAGCAGCAGCAGCAGCAGCAGCAACAACAACAAGAGAAGGAAAAACAACAGCAGCAGCAACAACAACAAGAGCTGAAGCAACAGCAGCAACAACAAGAAAAGAAGCAAGCATAGGTAGACAATAAACACACAGATTCTTAGACCATGTTTAATTATTAATTTTTTACATTAATGTGCATCTGTATTATAGTCTTGTTTTTTTTTTTTTCCTTCTTTGGGATGAGAAAGATAGAAATAAGTTGGAGAAGATCCAAGAAATAGTGTTTTTATTAAATGATGAGAAGAGTGTAGAGGCCTAGAGGGAGTGAAAGTGATCAGGGGGAGACAGTGAGTGAGAAAAGTAAAGTGGGAGGGGGTTTGAGCTGTTAATAAACTTTTAATATTTATTTATGGAGAAGGGGGAAAATAAAGGTTTGCTAGTCTGGACTCTTTTTAAGACTTTAGAGTTGCTGCTTGTTTGGGGATTGGATTTCTCTCTTTTCTCTCTCTCTCTCTCTCTATCCCATCTTTGCCACCACATAGTACATTTTTTTTTTTTATATGCCTTGAGGCATCAAGATTGTAAACCTGCCTTTTGGCTTTTTCAATCAAAATGAATACAGTAGTCTATATCAGCCATTATTGATTCTGGGTGTGATTGTTCTTAGTTCTGTATCCTTCTTTGATCAAATATTGTGATTAGCTAGGTTGTAAATTGTGGTATTGGAGAACAATAATCCGATTTGGATTCCAGTCATAAGATCGATTCGACATTGTCGGTAAGGCTAAGATTTGGAGATGATCTGATTTGCTCTGTATTTACACCATTGATTGGTAATTAATTTGGGATTTATATGGAGATTAATTAATCATAATTTTGCTCAAAAACCCTATTTTTGTTTGCTAAATATCAAAAATTCCACAAACATTTCATAATAGCCAAAACCTCCATTTTTTTTTTAAATATTTTACCATTTTTTTATTTTTTAAAGGATGATATTTCTGTTTACTCAACTAGTCGTAAATCCTTTTTTTAAATTTTTTTTACCCTTATTTAATTAGAAAAAGATTCTCTCCCTTAATTTATGCTTAAAATCTTCAACAAACTACTTTATTAAATTGACCGTTTTTATTTTTTTAGTTTCATTTTTAGTTTAAAATCTATTTTATCTCCATGATGGAAAAGTAATTTATGGATTTACAAAATAAGTTTTTTTTACTAAATTATTTTGTTCTGGCAAAACAAATTTTGATTTTGCATAACTAATTTTGATTTTACAAAACTAATATTAGCATTACATAACTAGCTTTGTAAATGACAAATCTAAATTTAATTATGCAAAAAAACGTTTTGATTAGCAAAAATATATTTTAATACATATGAATTGAAAATTCTCAACAAATTTTTTTAAAAAATAAATATTTTAGTTGATTTTTTTAGCATCCAAATTAGTTTTGGATTGAAAAGACTATAATTTAGATATAGTCTAATTGAAGGAAAAATTTTAAGAAAGATTTAATTTATTTACCCTAATTTAATACTTTATAATATCTTATTACCAAATTTAAGAGCTGGTTAAAATTAGTATCTCCCTTTTCTAATAAGGGCAAAAATGTCTATACATCTGATTTTGAGAATTTTAGAGGTTTTGGCTATTTTAAAAAGTTCATAGAATTTTCGGGTATAAATTTTCAAATTTTAGATGTTTTAGCTGTTGCCAGTTAATTAACTCTGGTCTTCTTTTGCTTCCATGGTTTGAGTTTTGAGAGGGGTATTAAGGTTACACTAATGGTGGGAGACCAACTGTTCATGTTATTAATGTACCAATCCCTTGTAGGGTTAATTGCGCTGGCATGTGTGTGGTTGGAATTGATTCTCTTCAGTAACAAAATTATGACGCGTGTCCCTACAAGCTAATTAATGCTAAGGGAGGAGGGGATCAGTTAGATCATTAGTTAGTGGGGAACACACAAAGTTGATGTGTGTATCTAAAGGGGTTGGTTTGCGTGACCGACACCTTGGGATCTCGACCCTAATCACATCTACCTCTTGAGTTGTTGAGTGCTTAGAGGGCCCTCGTATAATACGGTTTATCTATAAGTTAATAATGTTGGGATGGGTTAAATTTATTAATTAATTAGATGATTTTTTTTTAACAAAATATATAAATTTAATGAGATTATTATTTTATTAACATATTATTTTATAAAAGTTTTACTATATAATGAAATGGATTGAATAACCTTAGGCCCCTCAAGGTGATTTAGTGGTTGTTTTTAGTAATGATCTTCTTCTTACCATCCATATCATATTAATCGAAAATTAACGCATTTTAAAATTGCTTATAACACTATTTATGTGATTGAAAAATCAACAATATAAAAAATATCTATAATTTATTTATTTTTATGGGTTGATTTGAGGAGGTGGAGGTCTTAGAACGGACTGTTTTTTTTAATATGATGAGTTCACAGAAAAATCAGACCTTAGATTACTTTTTTTCATAGTGCGGGTCACATGAACCCTATATCTTTATATGTAATGCCGCTTGGATCGGCTTCTATGTGGCTTATATTTACCTGTCTAGACATCCATCCGTTCCAATTTCAATAATAATTTCATTATGTGTGTATATCTAAAGGTGTTTATTATATAAAGTTGATCTAAAGATTAATTTTTTAGTGACAATGATATTCTCATCATTTAAATCATATCTTACCCATAGGTCGTCTCCAAGTAAATCTACCACCTAAGGGGTGTCGATAGGGACTAGGGAGTGGGTTTGGGTTTGCTGAGTGCTGGGGATTGGTCCGAGTGCATTGCCGTTGGATGTCTTTTGCAAATATGAATCACCAACTACCCACTTTCACAAACAAGTTAAATATAACACCATGTATACGTGTCTCACATTCTCACTGATTGTGGGTTTAAGCACCTAACTCATATCTTTACCAAATTATGCAAACCTAACATTAAACTTCAATGAATAAGGAGCTGGATTTGCAAACCAACTCCCAATAAATCAGCATCAGAATACCACCAACCCCAGATGCAAAGTCAAGTTTTGTTAAGATTTTCTTTTACCCAACATGTGTGGAGATCAAAAAATCTACCTAAACCTGGGGGGTCTTACATAATAAATAAAACACGTGCTTCTATTATAGTTTCTGTTGCTGATTACTATGTGTGGGTGGGTATTATGTTCATGTTTTTGTTGGTTATTATCAGGAAATGTTGGCTTGAAGTTCACGTCTGTAATTCCTTTCTTTTTATGGATATTTGACCATCTAAAGTTCTTGAATTTGACCACTACTTTGATCTCTCTATCTCTCTCTCCACGTATGCTAATTAAGTTTTTATAAGTTCATTTATGAATAAGGTTGGAGAGATCAATTAAGGCCTAAAATCATGGCTGATTTACTCTTAATATGACCCACAATTCTACTGCTAGTTTTTCAAGATTCTTAAGACTGATTAGTTGCTTATGTTGTTGAAAACTTGAAATCCACCCTTTGTTTTTTACATAAAATTCCTTGTGTTTCTCTTTTATTAACTCTTTTAAAAAATAAGAAAACGATTTATGTGTGCCCCAACTTATGTGTGCCCGGCCCCGGCATACATGTGCTCGATGACTGGTGGCTGAATAAATGCTTGAACATCTGAAGAATACTATGCCTTTAGATGCAATATTTAAGCTCGGGCACATGAAATCAAGAATCCTAATAATATATATTTTACAAATAGATTTTATCCTTTGGAGGCTTTAAGCACAATTCAACTTTTGGAGGAAAGTGTGTGAAATCTACTCCAACGGTTTCTTAGTCTTCAAATGCCTAGAGAGATTCTTCAAATTTGAAGGATTTCCAGGTTCTTCATAATCTTTGCTCTTGGTTGATTGTTATATTCACTAACAACATGCCACTAATTAAAAATTTTCTAACCTTCTCTTGTTGATGTAAATTAATAGTCTGTTTGGACAAGAGATTTTAGGGAGGGATTTTGTAGGGACCAGGGATTCTGAGGAAAAATATAACATAATTTTCCACCAAATCTCTGATCCCAACAAAATCCCTCCTATAAATCCCTTGTCCAAACAGACTATAAAGTTTTCTCAATCAAAGCCCACTTTATTAAAAAACTAATAGGGCAAGTCACGCGCGATTAGTGGGCCGGAATACATAATGGGCTTCTGACCATGGACTATTATGGGAAATTTTATTGACGCTCCCCAAAACCTTGTTTGCATGAGTTCAGCCTCGGTCCATAGGGCAAGCAAAAATGAGCTAGCTAACAACAAAATGTGTAGTGTCAATAAACAGAGGTTTAGATTGAATCCACGGTTGTGATATTAATTATCCGATCCAAATATCTCGAGGGTAAAGTAATATCCTTCGGATGAGAGATGCTAGAGGGACCGGGCCCTCAATATGTATAAAAAAACAGATTGAGGCATCGGTCCCTAAAGCATTTCTCCCTTCGGATGGCTCCAACTAAGCCGACTATGTGTACTTGCGTCACACATTTTGGGTTTTAATCTTATTCTTACGTGTTTTACTTATTCTTACACTTTGATTACATCTTCATTTGTGGCAACCTAGATATGATTTAGGGACTAATTTTTGTTAGGATGTTCTCCTTATCATTGACATAAAAATAACCTTATGATCTTTTCTATGTGGGGCCTACAACTGGGTGTAAATGGGGTTTAAAAATAAGAGGGTTGTTAATACCGCCCATCTTATTCTTACACTCGCCTTACTCCTCTTTGTGGTACAAACTCAGCCTAAGGAACACACCTATGTATATCATAAGAAACGCAGACCGTGTGTTTGAAGGATATACATATGAGCGTTGATCCAATAAGACTGTCCAGCCCAAAGCCACATTGGGCCCAATAAATTTTTTATGGAAGACAGAATATGTACTTGTTTCATGGGCTTTATCTGGCAAGTCTTCTAAAAAGAACACCCCCTGGTTCTCAACTTCGAGTAGGGCGCCTTACTCTGTTGTATGAAAGGCTCACATGGATATGATCGAAGGGCGAATTTTTGGTGAAGATAGTGTCTTCATCATGGAGATCATCCTTACTAAACATTATATTATTTTGAAACTTGTACTCTTCTCATCAACTTCGTAACAGTTTTCTTTCAAATATGTATTTTTAAATAGTACAAACCTTAATCTCCTCATCTACTTGGTAAAATTATTCTTCCAAATAAATATTTTAAATAGTAAAATCTATTTTATGAATAATACATTAAAAAACAAAAGCTAGTAAAACTTGTTGTTGTTGATAGTACAGATCTGAGTTCAAATTTCATTTGCATCAAATAAATTAGAAAATGTAGGAGGGCGTGCATAATCTAGGAACGTACGAGTACTCTATGTTGTCGATTGTTGATCCTCCAGTGCTTGTAGGTTGGTGATTTCTCTCTTTTCTCTATCTGTTAGGTGTGTTTTCTCCGCTAATTAGGGGTGTGCTCTCTCACTTTCGTCTTTACGTATTTGTTTGTACTTGTAACAATACTCCCATCGTTAAAAAAATAAATAAATAATAGTTTGATAATTTTAGGTAAATGCCAAATTACTGTCGAGTTATATGTATATGGTTCCAGAAAACCCGCCCCAAGATTGGATGAATATTGTAATGGGGGACCAACCTATACAATACTAGACAACAATCTAACATAAAGACAGTCAAAACCCCATTCATTGGCTTATTAGGTGGGGGCCTGGGCAGTCGGCACCCACACTCTTTATAATCTCTGCCCTGTTTCTCTCTCAATCTCAATCTCAATCTCAATCTCAATCTCTATTTCTATTTCTATCTCTTTCTCTTTCTCTCACTAGAGACAGATAGACAAATATTTGAGGAACAATTAGTGGAGATGTTTAGGCAATCCAATAAGAGAAATGATAAAGCAGTGTCACAGTGTGTATGTGTATGTGTGATGTCACACCCCAACCAACGAAAAAGCCGCATGTTTCATGGATCCTATGAAGTATCAATCTCTCCCTACTACCTCTTTCTCTCTCTAAAATCTCTCTCTCTGTTTTGTTGTCAAACAGATTAAATTAAACTAATCATACTTAATTAAAGAATTATAAGAAATTAAACTAATCTTAATTTGTTGTGTTATGAAAAATGCTTGAGTCATGTTAGAGAAAGAAGATTTCAAACCCCTCTTTTTTTCTTTTTTTTTTTCTCTCCACTTACAAAAGTCAAGATAAGAAAGCTTTTTATTTTCTCAACTCAATTCAATTCAACTAATTAAATCAAATTAAACGTTTTTTTAAATTCTGTTAAATTAATTATTTCCACATAGTTTCTTTACCGTTTAATATCTCCAATCATTCTACTTTGCGTGTTGAAGATGAACTCAACCCCTGCTGGACTAGTACTCAACTTTTATTTTCTTCCACTTTTTTTTTATTTTTATTTTTACTTGATTTTCTCTTCTCTTCTTTGTTTTTTTTGATAATGAGATATTCAGACTTCTTAGAACACTCTGACTAGTTCTCACGATAGTGCAATCCTCTTTTTAACAACTACTGGGTACATCAAGAGAATTAACTCCACTAAGTGGCCACCTGAAAGACTCCATACTCGACCTCCTTTTTTGTGAGGTGAGTGTCTTAACCACTTGACTATTTTTTTTTTCTCTTCCTTTATTAATTTTTTGCAATTTTATTGATTCTAACTTCTTCTTTTACAAAAAAGAAAAAGAAAAAATCTACCTATATGTTTTCATATTTGTCAAATTTCCAAGAAATGGTCATTTTGGACTAGTATAAATGGTCTTACCTCTTGATCAAGAAAACTCTGTACTTATTTTAAGTTATTTTTGGGCTGCAGTTATATTCTGCACATATGATTATATTAATATTTAATACATAAAGTCGTAGTTCTGACGTAAAAATTAAATTTAATTCCTAATCATAAGAGGATTGATTGTAAGAGATGGAGATGTGTGGGTTTTTTTCCTTCTTTCCAAGGATTTTATAATTAAAATACCTTTTAAGGTTTATATTTTTCTAATCCTAATGGATGGTATCAAAATCAAAGCAATTAGTACTCATTCATATGATGTTTATGAGAAACTGTTTGATTTATGTATTTTAATTTTTATAAGAAGTCTTAAGTTCAATCCTTAATATTTTGTGCCCATGGAAGTACTTGTGTTACTTCAGAATCAAATCGAACTAAGATCAATTTTTTTAGTTTTGATTCCACATATTTCAGTACCTATTTTGGGTACTGAGGTATTTGATGGAATTAGAACTAATTGTAGGAAGTAGAGTTGGCTTATAAATGTTTTTTTTCTTTTTATATTTTTCTATAAACTTAAACAATTTGTGAATAAGAATAAGATTGGAGAGTTTGGACTTGGAAATTTTCGAGGAGTAGAAAAAATGAATTCCTGTTTCACCTGTTGCATATCAGAACCAAAATCGATAAGAACTTATTTAATGTTTTAGTGTAATAAGGGCGCCCTCAAACACCCCTAGTACTCTTGTTCCCATACAAAGAAGAGGCCGGATTGGCTTATAGCTTACATTTACAGCCTGTTGTGGGATTTACATACGGTTGATCTAAGGGCTGAATTTTGATGAGAATATTTTTTCCACTATATAGATCATCTTCACTAAAAATCACCTCATTCTAAAAATTCTAGTCTTAAAAAAATTAACATTGATGTTTGGACCGACTATTTTACAAAAGCGGTGTCCGATGCTTATGTGGCAGGGTAGGTCCCATTGCCATGTAAGTTAGAAACCCATTCAAAACACTTTTGGGAGGAAAAAATAGTAGTCCCACCCTCTCATATAGGCATTTAGCACCACTTTTATAAAATTGTCTGTCCAAAAGGTATTATTGATAAAAAATTTACTCATCGTTCATTTTTCACCTTTAGTTTTTAATCAACTTCTGATCCTTTTTTAATGGGCTATGAGTTTTAGAATAGGGTGATTTTTGGTTATGATGATCTACATGGCTAATACAACATTTTCACTAAATATTACCCTTTAAATCAATTGTATATAGGCCCCATAATAGGCTGTACATATCTTTTACTATTAAAGAGGCTCGATTTTGGCTGCCTACGGCTCCTACTTAGCCATAGGAGCATCCTCACATATTTTTCAATATTCCTAAATTCTCCCTCCCATCAACAAATAAGTATATTTTAATTAAAAGTTTCAGCACTCCCTTTTAATTAAATACCGAATATATCCTCTAAGAATATATTTTAGTTACACTTGGTTTACACTTAACAGTGGGTGTTATATGGAGTTGATTCAAGAGTTGATTTTTTTATGATGATTCCCAACGTCTATATCACATCAACCTATACTTATACATGGTTGTGTGCCCATTAAGAGATGATCTAAATGTTAATTTTTTGTGATAATGATCTATCCCTCGTATAGATCAACATCAACTTACTTAATGATGATTTAAAAATTAAGTTTTTTAGACGATGATCATCTTATTAAGTACATCAACATCAGTTTATAAATCATCTTAAAATAAGCCCACCCATAGTTAGTAAGTTCGCGAATTATTCGCGAGTCGAACGTATCAAAGCCGAACCGAATAACCAAACTATTCAATGAGTCGGAATAATTCGCGCATCTCTAACAGTCCCCGAATTATTCTCGAATAATTCCCGAACTGAACAGAATTTTTGAATAATACTTTTACTTTTAAAAAAAAAAACTTAGTTATTGTTACATTGAGATTATTGAATGTGTTCTTTAACTAGCTATGTTAACACATTGCATTTGTAGTTACTCTGTTTTGATATATGTTGCTCTTATTTTTATGTTCTTTTTTATTCTCATTGTTGACACATAAAAATTAATTTTTATGTTCTTCGTTATCCATCAAAAGTACTCTTCTACTTTTGGATTTTGTTAATTGAGTATAATTTCAGTTGGAGACTTGTTGAATGAGTACTATTAGTATTGTAGTTTATGATAAAATATAATATTTTTTTTATCATAAGATATAATGTTTTTAGACATGGTACTTGTACATATATCCAAATTTTTAAGCTAATTTTTGGAAGGATTATTCGAACTATACTCGAATTATTTTCGAACCGCATTTTTACCGAACTCCGATTATTTGACCGGATATTTGACAAAAAATTTCGTCTATGAATTCGAATAATTCCCGAAAGATTCCCGAACCGAACTTTTGCCGAATACCGAATTACTAACTATGAGCCCACCTCATTATACTTCACTAACGCTTGCAATTGAGAGTCACTTTATAACGATTTAAGAGTCAAATTTTTTAAGAATTATTTCAGTTCAACATAAAGAACAAACCAGCATTAAAACGCGTGCCGAGCACATGCAAGGGTCTGGTAAACCTGGAAGCCGATCCGTCTACAAAGAATGTCCATAACAGTACCTTCAATTTAGTCTTCTTTTAAGTGACTATTACTTAAAAAGTTTTGACACAAAATCTACTGTAGAAGGATTCTCCAAAAAATATTTCTATATTCAACATGTTGGATATTGTCCATGACTCTTTTTTTTTTTGTAATTGTGAAGTTACTAAAATACCCTCACTTCCAATTATATCACCTGATTAAAGTGGCTAATGCCATCAGCAAGATATATAATTATATATTAATATTAATTAATAAACAAACCCTAGAACAAATCATTGGATTACATAAAATAATAGTGGTTAGACTTTTGGATTTAGGTCATCTCCTTTTCTTAATCCTCTTTCCTACGTTACCAATTATATCTCTCTAGTAGTATAGTAGTAGAAAAATGGTCGGTATTATTATATTAATTAATCCTTCATTAAATTAACATCAAATTCCCCATCATCTCAACCTAAATTCTAACATAAAATCCTTAATTACAAACCCTACTTCTTAATTCTTAAGTATCCCTTTTTAGGGTTGGAATTAATGCAAAAGTTTTTGTTTTTGTGACCTCCCACACCTTCTAAGAGCCTTCCTCAGTTTTGTCGACTCATAACCTAAATTCTACACCACATCAATTCTCTCATATATCATCTAGTAAAGCATCGTCATTGCACACGCATTTACTATATACACAAAAAAAAGTATATACAAAATATGGGACCACCCTATCCATCTGTAATCTCATGGCAAGTGCTACTACTTTTCATTGTTGGATTTTTGTCTATGTACAAAATATGTACGTGCGGGTTGCGATCATATTTATTAATAAATAAAAAAATAAATAGAATTTTGATTGTTTTACTTCTATTATTTGTCAACCTAATTTAACAAAAATGACCTTCTTGTCCCCTAGTTCCCCTACACCTGAACATTATTTAACAACCCCATGGAATCATGAACCATGCTTTCATTAATTTAAAGGGATGGGGCATGACATGAACATAAAACAGTAACAAACACTTTGGGAACAGCTCCCATCATTGATTACTAATTTATACAAGACCAAAATTAGGTAAGAAATTTTTACAAAAAAAAAAAAAAAAGTAAATCTTTTCATATATTTTCTTTTCCAAATTTAATACAATCTGTCAAGATTTCAAGAACTAATTATGAAAGGAGGACTAAATCTCTCCCTCTCTCTCTTTCTGTCTAAAATCTCTCTCTCTCTCTCTAAAATCTCTGTAAATCTTAAACCTTCCACAAAACCCAACAAGAAGAAGGAAGCAAAATAACCCAACTTCAGAAATCTCAGTCTCTCACCACCATTAAAAAGAAACCCACTAAGAAAAAAACATAAAAAATAAAATAAAAAAGCTAAAAATAAAATGAAAAATATTGAAGGTGATGTATTTACAAAACTGCCATTAGTTCTTGGACCACAAACCAGCAAAAAAGAAGCTGTTATGAAGCAGCAGACTGGTGGGCATGAGCATGAGAGAAAGGATAAAATCTTGGTTTGTTGTTGAGAGAGAAAGCTGTGGTGTTGCTAGTTGTGGCGGTGGTAGTGGTGGTGTTGGTGGTGGTTGAGGCGGCGGTGTTGGTGGTGGCGACACGCTCACAAGAAGGACACATAGTTAAGGTGGTTGCCGGAAGTTGCATGTAGTAAGGATGAGAAGTTTTTAAGGCTCTTAACTCTTGTAGCTCTTTCTGTAACCTTCTGTTTTCTTCCGTCAGTGTTTCACAGCACCTCTTTAAATACTCACAGTCAACCTCCGTTTGCTTCAGTTTTGTTCTGTAATTTTTTAAGAGTTCCAAAAACAGAAGATCAAAATTAAAATCAAACCCATTAATTAATCAAAAAACAAGATCAAACCCCCAAATTCATTTAATTAATTACCTTGCTCTTCTGTTCTGAAACCACACCTCTACTTGTCTAGGTCGAAGATTGAGCTGTTTTGCCAGAGCAAGCTTTTGTTTCTGCAGTTTTTAAATACAGCAAAGGGTTAAGAGTTGGACCTCAAAAAAAAAGAGGGAACAAAACAAATCTCTCTTTCTCTCTCTAAATCTCTCTGTTTCTCTCTCTACTTACAGGGTTGAGGGTATTGTGTTCTTTGAAGCTTTCTTCGAGAAAAGCTGATTGCTCTTTAGAAAGCCTGAGTTTCTTTCTAGTAAGACCGTTTTCTTCCTCATCACTAGCTCTAGAAGAAGTCCTTTCCGTTTCAACATCGTTCAATCCAGCAATTTCTGAATCTCTTTTGCTTCCACTTCCACTACCATTTCTGTAAATCGAGAAATCTATCTGAAACGACGAAACAGTACTATTTGGAGAAGAGATTGCGGCACCATCATCGGCTTCCTCTGTTGATGGCAAACGATTCACATCAAATCCTCTAGAACCCACCTCAGAATTCCCTACAAAACCCCAAATCAATCAAAACCCACATCTAAAAACCCAAATAAATCATCAATAAAAACATAAAAATTTGGAGAATAATCGGTTTTCATGATTTTTTTAAGTACCGTTTTCAGAACTCCATGGAAACCCTGTTTGTGAAGAAGGTTGATTACGAGGAACAGGAGCTAAAGGAAGAAGATCAAGCTGAACAGGGGGATCTGCAGAAACCCTTCTTTCATTTCTTTGTTGTTCATCACTTTGTTCTCCTTTTTCTTCATCTCTTCCATTAAATCCCCCAACACCTAAACCCATGCAAAACCCTAAACTTTTGTTGTTCATCTTACTTCGATTCTTATCTGTGCAACCACCAAATGGTCTTGAAACTTCTCCTAAGCTTAAACCCAACTCCATCTCTCTAAAACCAGACTTAACCCGGAACAGAAGAGGCGTTTTTAGAGAGAGAAACAAGAGAGAGAGATTTGGATTGAAAAAGGACCAAAGAGTCTTTATAGAGACCCTATCCGAACCCTTTTAAATATATAAACTCAAAATGCACAAAGTTTGAACGACAAACCCAGGTTGACAACACACGTGTGAAACCTTGTAAATAAAAGGAAAGGAAAATAGTGATTCTGATCCTGTATTTTCAGATGTATGTTAATTTGCAACATTCAGATCTCATTTGTCTTACATCTATCGTACATTTCAATGATGGACCCACATATCGAAACCTTATTCTGATTGGTGAATTTAGGTCGTTGGATTTTGTATTTTAGATTTCTGATCATCGGCTTGACCTGACATTCTGGTGAACATGGAAGTCCACCAAAAAGTGGCCAACACGCCGAGGAAACACGGACTTGGTTGGCCAACTACTACTGGTATCCAAGACCCGTATTGGGAAAATCCGATTGCCCGGATAAACCTTGCTAATCAAATATAGTGTTGTTAGAGGGGCCTCCGTACTAGAGGAGGGCACCACGAAAATTTGATTCACCAAATTGACTCCGTCTTCAACTTCCAAACGCTTCTTATTAGAGTGTATGACTTGGATGCATCCCCCAAATTCAAATGAGTCACAATTGATCCACCTGGACAAGATGATTTGTCAATTGGTATTAAGCCAATCCAACATTTGTCGATGCCATCTATTTTTTTCGTCAAAAGCCGCTACATGCACAAGTTTCTCTCGATAAGCATCAAGGCGCTCTATTTTGTCTTGGCTTAAAACACGATCAACCACAACTACACAGCCACCTTCTATTTGTTTCACAGAGATTAGATCACTAGTTAGTCGAGGCCTATAAGAGTGATGACGCAGATCAAAGATTTTGTTTTTCTTGTAAAACAATGTAGAGGTTCATGCCAATACCAATAATCAAATTGTCGTAAAAGGTGGTTATTTTGGCTAACCTTTTTTGGTAAAGTTGTTTAGGCCATGGGAGGCAGTCTAACTTGCCCTAATTATGCAAATTATTGGTGGTCTCACGGCGATGGTTTTAACAAAAATTAAAATTGAATTTAGGGGTTGAAGATAGTCTTGGCTCTATTTGGCGCCCTTCTCCAAAAGCTAGGCGCCAATGGACCTTTAAATTTGGTAGCTCAAACCTATCCGGAAACATTTTGACCCGACCCATTTAAGGAAAATTTGGAAATAATAAATGAAAATGGGGAAGGATGAGTAATGAGTTAATCCTTGTCTGACCAACCCCCACTATAATCAGGAAAATTCAATCAATTAAGATTCTACAACATTTATTACCCTTTCAGTCTTTTTTACACGACTATTACCATCTTACCCATATCACCCCACGTCATCCTATCCATCCATCTCTTTCACGGGAAACCGTTTTACAATGAAAATCATCTTTTAGAATCTAACGGCTCTAATCATTTGATCATTCTCACCTTTTGACCTAAGACCGCTGACTCACCAACCAACATAACGTTCCCCCTCCTCTTCGAGAAACCGTTCTTTTGACACGTGTCATTCTGTTAGTGGTTAGACATGAAACAACTTTGAAGTTTTGTTTAATACGGGAGATTTGACTACACTAGAGAAGGGCACAAAGATCTTGAAGAACAGAAAACGTTTTGGAAGGGTCAATCCAAACGGAGCCTTCTATTAACTTTTTACAAAAAAAAAAAGGAAGGTGATGAAATTGAATGGTCTTTGATGATGAAGTGGGTCCTACATTTTTTGTGGGGGAGGAAAGGAGGTGACTGGTAAAGGGGTCACAGATGTCATGCTTTAGGGATCATTGCAATTATTGAAGTCATGCAGACTTTAATAATAGGGTTGATAGAGAGAGAGAAAGAGTAGAGAGAGAAAGTAGAGAGATGGACATGGGAGAAGCATGAAGTGTTTGGGGGGTGGTGGTGGATTGGGACCCATAGAGAAGGCCCCAACTACCTCCCCTCCTCCCTCCCGCCATCACTCTTTTGACAAAGATAAGGTTTTCTTTTTTTTTTCTTTTTTTTTTTTTAATTTTTTTTTATCTATTATTTTCTTAAATGATAAATAGAGATAATTGTACACGTGGCAAATGTACACGTGGCAAACATGCAGAGGAAGTTGGGATATGTATCTTACTATAGATTTCCGAATTAAAGTGATAGCAACCATTTGATATAATTTCTAATTTAAAGGAAAAGTAAACAATTGAGGGGGCTCCTTAGAAATCATGAGAAGGAGAAGGGTTAACTTGAATTAATGGGTCAAAAAAGCAGAATATCGTCCTTATATTTACTAAAAATATTGATGACCAAAATCCCACAAAAACAGAGGACTGAAGATACTCTCTTTTTTTTTTTTTTTTTCTCTCTCTATTATCAGAATTACAGGTGGGGCATTAAACCCAGAAAATCTTTTCAGAATCTACCTTAGAAATTACCAAAAACAAAATTAAAATAAATTGATGACCAAAAAAAAAAACCCTAGTTTTCTTTTCTCATAAATTTTCATTAATAACGGGGTTAATATGGTAATTTAAGTTGCATGTGATGTGCCTTTAAACATAGCTGTGAAGAATAGGATTTTAGGCCCCGCCAGGAGGAGGAGGAGAAGGATTTCTGGCATCTAAAAGATCCGGGGAGAGATTTTGTTTGGATTTCGAGGACCATATTTCAGTCGTCTAGAGTTTTTAGAGACTAGACTCTCTCTCTCTCTCTCTCTGGAGACTCATCACTAGTTTACAATGTCTGACTGACTAAAACCCTAAAAAGAGTTTAATTAGGGTTTCTTTGAGGGATTTTGTTAACATGTGCCCTTAGGGCACATGATAAGCTTTTAGGTTTTGTGTTTTGTTTAGTTTCTTAAGTTTGTCCTAATGGACTAATTTTTGGATATGTATGTTATTTATACTATTTGGATCATATCTAAAAAAATCAGCTCAATCGGAGACCTCTAGCACCCTTTAGCACCACGAACACTAAATTTAGATTTTAATAGTGTGAATAAACGGCTGACATTTAAAGTGATTTGTTTGGAGGGTTAGATATTTTTGATTGAGCTGATTTTTTGTAGACACCTTATAAATAATGATAATATTATGTCTACAAAAATTCACCTGATTTGAAGACCTCTAACTTGCAAAAAAACTCATTTAAAAACAACCTTATCGCGTGCCCTTAGGGTACATGTTAACAGGACCCTTCTTTGAGAGTCTGTTCTCTTTTAATTAATTTTTGACTTTTTGAAGCAACAAAAAAAAAAAGATTAAAAAGGCTAATTATTTAGTGTGAGAAAAGTTAAATTAATTTTTTGAATGCTATATAAGGGTGGATTTCATTTTTCCTTTTGTAGAAAACGTTTGTCATTATTCGAATAGTTGATTGGAAGAGAAAAGGAATTGAAAACGAATCCAAGATAGAGAATCGGTAAAGCCAAAAAAACGTTTTTTAAGTTTTGAAAATAACAATCAACGCCGACATAATTTTATAAAACAATTAGTAATTGGGTACGCGAAAAAATTTGAGACGGTAAAAATACGAGTATTACATGGTTTTCCATGATTTATATTGCATTAGCTAATGTTTCTTTTTCTATTTATCTTTAGTTTACTTGTTTAGTTGTATTGAAAGCTTGATATTCTATAAGAGGGATTTTTCTTATGTTTTTATTGGGCAATTCCGTTGTAACTTATTTTAAACGTTTCAGCTTAAAAAATATGTATATTGTTGATTAAGTTTCATTTTGACAGAAATTTTAAATATTTTCAGAAATATGAAAAAAATATCAATATCAAAAGCAAATAATTTGAGTGATTGCTACCAAGAGTAAAATCAAATGTAATTTAGTTTTTAAAAATAAAATTTTGAGTCGCGAATCACACAAGTCCTCCACTTCCCAAAAACAGGTAAATATCTATATTTGCTTGTTAAGCACATTAGATAATATTTCTTAGAGACTAATTATTTGTCTCTAATATCATGTTGAACAATCAATTGTTCTAAAAACTGAGCATTTGTTATCAGAATTGTCATTTTAGGGATTTGGAAATGGGTCAACTGTCTCTAATACTAATTATAGTTGCTTATAAAATCATTAGAGTAAGATTTTGCAAGCATGTCGATTACATAGCTTAGCCCTTTTATTGACGTCTTCTGGAAGAGTCAACAATTCTCGAACTGCCTTTTCACTACTCTCGGTTGTCTGTCTATGATATTGCCTGGCTATTAGTGGACTTAGGATTTTAATTTAAGAGAGAGAAAATATAAAACAATTTTTTACTAAAGTTTATAGCACCTATTGACAAAAGATTTGTTCTAAAATTAGCTAACTGAGATCAATTTTTGGAAAGAGGTTGTAGTGCAACATCAATGATTATTCATGTAATGCTAGCATTATTTTCAGAAATAATTTTGGATTGGCCCGCAACGATCTATCTTTTTAGACATTTTAAGGTGATAATTCACATCCACCATTCTTTGTATATGAAATTATACGTAATCTTTTAAGAGGCTCTAATACCGTTAAACTAAATATCATATATCAACTAATGCGGTGGTCGCATATCTCTTGTTGTTGATAACTTAAACTCAAGTTTAATATTGATTAATATTGAACTATTGATCTCATTAAAAACAAACTCACTTCTTAAAAAAGAAAACTAATGAATAAGTATTTAATGACTAACTAGATACGGGATTCAACAACCAGAACAAAGATATCCTGTACATTATTTTCCTTTTTTTTTTCTTTTTTCGATCGATGGAGATGAGATTTGATCAACCATGACCAAAAAACTGCAAAGCACAAGCCATGCCAAGGACTTGAATAAACACAACGAAAACATGCCTTTACATCAATCTTTAAAGGCATATATATATATCATACTCTTTGCGAATTATACAGGAGTTATTTATTTATTATAATTGCTTTAAATTTTAAAAAAAATGTTTAAATTACAAAATTGAAAAGCAATATCGTATTCTAAATTTGTTATATATTACTAATTTATTGTAGTAAGGGTTTGTAAATCTGTTTCTCAAAAAATACAGACTGGATCAATCTATCTCAGCCTAACTTATTTCATCATCATCATCATCATAAAGAGATCGATGGATTCACTTATTAGTCTCGCACAAAAAGACCAACAATGTTTAAACACTAAAAACTGGTTTCATCATGTATGTTTGGCTGACGTGAGTTCCGTCTAGACGAGTCAATCTTCGCCCCTCAAGAGAGAGAGAAGTCTGATCATATATCAAAAGGAGGAGAGAGAAACAGAGGAGAGAGAAACAGAGAGCTACTGGAGAGTCAAATCATTAGGAGGCGCAGACAGACGACTGTTAAAACCAGATGATATATTTTAGCGTGCGACAGGAAGAGCAGTGAAGCCACGTGATCGATTCGGTGCCACCGAAGCCTTCTCTTTCTCAACGTCCCACCCACGACCCGAAACGCATCAGCATATCAGAAGAGTAAATTAAAACCCCACATCGAGAACCGAGAAGTAGAGAGAGAAATGAGAGGCTCAGCAGAAGAGAGAGAAAGCTAGAGAGAGAAACAAAGAGAGAGAGAGAGAGAGTGAGAGAGAGTGAGGGGCAATCATAAAGGAGGAGGAGGAGGAAGGAAGGAGGGGTTGGGCTTGCGGCGGAGAAGGGACAGATTGTTGGGCCCACAGGAGACAAACTCAACAGCACCAAATCATTAGTACGGTTTCTTCGTTTTAGATTTTGCCCCCTCTTTGCTTTCTCTTGCCCTCTATCTACCCTTTGTGGGTCCCACAATCCTCCCTTCCTCCCCCTTACAAAAGCAATTATTATGGGTTGATTGAATGGTCTCTTTAATTGGCGCTCGTCCTTTTCCCACCCCCTCTTTCTCTCTCCTCCTCACGTCTTCTCATCTCTCATCATTACCTCTCTCTCTCTCTCTTTCTCTTTCTCTCTCTAGACTTGGTCTTATTAGAGGACTGTTTTTGCTCTGCTATTCTACAAACAAAATGACAAATGAGTCCTTATTAGAGTAAAATAATTGATATTTTTGTTATTATTATTGTGTATGTATATATATCAAACAGAATATCAAGTAAAACATATCCCAGGAATCTGTACCATACTCCTGATCCTGATGTTGATTATACATCAGAAACACCAATTAGGGTTTTTCTTTTAGGGTTTTTTTCCTAGTCATTTTTTAATCATAAAAAAGACGTCATGCTTTACCTACACATAATTTGTATGTTCAAACCGTCAAACTCGTAAAACATCAGTAAAGATACTGTACTCCAGGTAGTTGGTTTACGTTCTGATCACCAGTCTCTGTTGTTAGCCACGTGGCACATTAAAATGGTAATTGCTGTTAAATACTTGGAAATTAGATGGACAAATTGAGAAATAAAGTAGAAAAAAAAAGTGACCTACTGGTCACTGGTGGGTAGAGGGTAAATAATCGGGTAATAGAGAGATCCGCATCCGCTCCAACGAGAGCCGAGAAAGAGGATATCTGGATAACAGTCCTAGTCGGATTCGGGTCTGAGCAGATCAGTGATGCAGAAGAGACCCGTCGTATCAATAACCCAAAAATAGAGTCCAACTGAAACGCGTGCGTGAGACAGTCAAGCGTCATCATGACTTCTCTCAAAACCTAGAGAGAGAAAGAGGAGTGAGAAAGAGAGAGAGGTTTGAATGCTGAAGAAGAAGAAAGAAGGAAAGGGTCTTGTGGGTTTACGTCTTGGGTCCAGCACCTTTGTGATCATGAACGACTTGGTCATGCTGCTGCTACAGTTACAGTATTTTCAATATCTCTGACCGTTGATTTCAACTATTTATTGTCTTTGATTTGTGTTGTCTCGCTTTCTGCAACCGTCGATTTAATGTTAGAAGATTTGCCGTCGATTAAGTAATCAATTTTTTCCACACCTGGTTGATGCGATTTACCCACAGTAGATGTCATGTCACCACACGGTTAAAAATAGACTAAAGGTAAGATGATCATGACCCACCAACTTAACTCTAACAAGTCCAGGTTAAGGTCGACCTTGACTCATTTTTTTGTTTTATATAGAGAAACGTCAAATTAATCAAGATTAATGTTTTAAAAATGACATGTTTCATAATCCGCTAGGATAAGGGTTTGACAAATTTTAACTTGATAACACACGTAGGGTCGAACCCAAGTACCTGCTAGTTTCAACCTGGCAAAATTCAGCCCAATTCCAGGTCCACCCTAACACTGACTCGTGTCAAGCATACCTTAACTCGACCATTGATTAAATAAATTAAATAAATTAGGTTATGGTTCAGTATTTCTGGCCTGTGACCTGCCAACTATATTAAAGATTAGCGATGACTCATTCATTCCCTTGTTTGTATATTAAACAAGATCAAACATAGTTAGGGTTTAAACAGTGATCTAGTTTGTCAAAGTGGTGAAAGATTAGGTGTAGGGTTTAATAATCTTGACTAGTTGATCTGCCTAATGTTGAATCTAACCCGAACTCGTTGCGGGTCTATATTAGTCCCAAATCACCTGACTTTTTGATTCTTATTGACTTTTGTGTCCATCATCCTAGTATCAAATCTACTTAATATTTACTTGGAGAGTTACTATATTCTAAATTTCACTTAAGACACCTGCTTTTTATTTGTTATATGAAATATATTTTTACATTTTACCTAGAATCTTGTTAAGGTTGTTTTTGAAGGAGCTTTTTTGTAAGTTAGTGGTTTTTAAATCAGCTAATTTTTGTAGACATAATATTATCATTATTTGTAAGATGTCTACAAAAAATCAACTCAATAAGAAATATTTAACCCTCCAAACAAATCACTTTAAATGTAAGCCATTCATTCACACTATTAAAGTCTAAATTAAGTGTTCATAGTTCTAGAGAGTGCTAGAGATATCCGATTGAGCTGAATTTTTTAGATATGATCCAAATATTATAAATAATATACATATCCTAAAATCAGCCTATTTAGACAACCTTAAGAAACTAAACAAAATACAAAACCTAAAAGCTTATCATGTGCCCTTAGGGCACATGTTAACAAAATCCTTTTACTTATGCCAAACTTTGGTATCCTACACAATTAAAGGATTAACTTTTTTTTTTGTAAGAATGATCTATACACCATCATAATAGAAAATCATATCAATTATTCTAAAACATTAAATCTTGTAAGCAACTCTCTATACTTTTCTATACCTTTAAAGGAAAAATCAATTGGACCCACCAAACCTTACAATACAAAATTAATATATTATAAAATTAATTTATGATTATACGAGTCAAGATTAGAATTTATCAAATCAAAATTAAATTTGAGAAGTTCACTTCATTTAATAAACAAAATAAGGTTTAGCTGAATGCTAATTGGGTTTAAATTATGAACAACAATTAGAAAAAAGGTGTGGTCTTTTTGTTACTAACAAATTTTCGGATCAAGGCCTTTTACATACAAATCCATTGATTAAAAAAAAAAGGGTTAATTTAATTTACCCCCTCAAAATTAATGGCGATTTGGACTTACCCCCCTCAAAGATCCTGTAATTAACTTACCCCCTTAAACTCACAGTTTTCGTCATATTACCGTTTGACGGCATACGTGCGTCCCGCACGTTCACATTTATGACTAAAATGCCCATCGTGTGCATAACACGTGCATTACTTAAGGTCCCTATCCTAAAATTAATCCTACGGTCCATCTTACAACTTCAAATCAGATGGTTGAGATTAGCTTATAACCTTATTCTTCTTCTTCTTCCTCCATCACCAACTCTCCCACCAAAACCCTAAATCTAAAACCGCCATTGTCTCCCAAAACCATCGGCACCACAAAATCAATTTGAAGCCTCATAGCAGCCGCATAGGTCATCTCTAATTCTTTTGTTTGTAGAGAGAGAAAAAAGACTTACATGCAGTTACAACTAAGAAATATTAATATGAGGTGTCCTGAAAGTTTTGATTTCCCGTACAATAAATCAGTATTGGTAAAGAAACCATGTTGAAAAAAAAGATTGGACAGTGGTTTTAAGATTTTTGTGCCTGATTTGGTGGGAATTAGTATCAGTGAAATGGGTTTGGATTCATTTGGTAGAGAGAGAGAGAGGTGTTTGCGTCTTCTTCTTTTTCAGTCAATTTACGGTTTTGATTCTGCAAGTTTGATTCTGCAAGTTTGATTCTTCTTCTTGTTCAGCCATTTTAGGGTTTTTACTAGAGGAATCATCCTCAAATCGTGAACAGGGGACGAATTAATTTTGTGGGGAGGATGGTTTTGGGAGATAATGGTGGTTTTAGATTTAGGGTTTTGGTGGGGGAGTTGGTGATGGAGGAAGAAGAAGAAGAAGAATAAGGTTATAAGCTAATCTCAACCATTTGATTTGAAGTTGTAAGATGGACCGTAGGATTAATTCTAAGATAGGGACCTTAAGTAATGCACATGTTATGCACGTGATGGGCATTTTGGTCATAAATGTGAACGTGCGGGATGCACGTATGCCGTCAAACGGCAATATGACGGAAACTGTGAGTTTAATGGGGTAAGTTAATTACAGGATCTTTGAGGGGGGTAAGTCCAAATCGCCATTAATTTTGAGGGGGTAAATTAAATTAACCCAAAAAAAAAATATAACAACTCAAAAATAAATATCCTAGCTAGCTACTTATCCATAATGTCAATTTCCGACAATTCCAAAACAAATTCTTTTAATTACTTAAACAAGAAGAAAAAAGGATCACAGAAATACTGTTTTTTTTTTTAAAACCCCCATATCATATCATCTATATTCTATCCACTTGTGTTTGAAAAAAAGGTCAAATCCATGCCTTACTTTGTGGGATATATAGATTATAGGATCAGCATGAAAGTTGATACTAGTAGACAAATACTGGGTGCCAAAAAAATTTCCTTGATTGAAGATGAAGAACCAATAAGAAATTGACAAGTGTGATCATGGTGGTGGAAGATGATGTTCAACATAGAAAAAAGAGAAGGCATGGTATAGGAAGAATGTCGTCGTTTACTTTGTTAAAAACTTTCCCATCATTTTTATGATTGCAAATGAGTATTAAAATAACAGTCCATTGATCTCATGACCCCAAACCCATAATCTCTCTCTTTCTCTCTCTAGCTTTTTCTCTCTCTAACTTTGTGTATGTTTGGGTATTAAAAGTTGAGAGTAAAATAATAAGAAGAAGAAAAAAAAGGAAGAAAAGAAGGCACTACGCATGCAATGTTTGTAGCCCTAAAAGCAATGCTGTTCAATCGACAGCATGATTAGGTCCTTCTTATGCTCCCAAAATAATCTAGTAAATGATGATCAAAGCACAAAACAAGATGGATAGCTGCTAGAACAATTAAAAATCTACAATAACCTAATAATCAACATGTCTAGATCTGAAACAGTTAGTAATTAATACTGAAACTTTTAAAGCTAGTCATGCTTAATTAATTAAGATTAATCAAATAATATGCATGTAGAGTAGTGCTAGCTAGCTAGTGGGGAGCCTGACCAAATTTGTTCACTGTTGCCTATTGTGGTCCCTAATTGATCCATATGCACACAAGTGGATGCGAACATAAATTTAAACTGAGCATCTCAACAAATACATTTAAAAAGATTTTGATAAATTGAATTCTATATATCAAAAACCCATTAGAATTGAAACTTAGACAACAAGATGGTCCCACCATTACCTCTGCGTATGGGACCAGCTTCGACAATTACACTTTTTTTTCACATCAGTAGGTAATTTTCACGAGTACCAGAATTTAGAATTATTGGATATCAATTTATTATAAAACTCATTAATTGCAAGGTATGATAGAATGGTTGGAAGAAATTTAATGAATCAAATTCATGTAGTTGGTATGCATGATTGATCACGTGAGTATGGATGATCAATTCCTCACTTAAAGTGTCTTCACAGACCGACTGTGTGCACTGGGTATGCATTCCTCCACACCTCTCTCTCTCCTCTGTTTTTCATGGAATCATAATGGGGACAAAGAGGGAGTTCCATTTTGTTGACCCACTTGTAACATGGGTGACAAAAACCCTTTGGTTTTATGCAGTAAGTCGGGGGGATTTGACTGTTTCAAGTGAGATTTCTATATTATACATGGTGGGTGGGGTATGTTTTGTTCACCCATCATACAAATGGGTCAACAAGATCTGACTAGGGCAAAAGATCACGAGAAAAAAGGACTATAGAGATACAGTACAACTCAGCAATGATGAGAGGTTCATAATTGGGTCAACAACAAAAAACCAAATGGTAGGAGCAAGATATCATGATATCCATCATTTAATTATGGACGCATGAGTGGTGGCAATTTCGTAATATTAGTGAAGGTCAGAGGATAGTTTTGGCAAATGAAAAATGAAGGTAGCTAGAGATGATGATAAGATGACGACGATGATGATAATGATGATGATGATGGAAAATAGTGTGGGGGGATGGGAGGAGGAAGGGGGGATGACTTGGGACATACGCATAAACGCATGTCTCGTCTCGTCTAGTCTCGTGTGGTCAATCATAACCTTTGCCTCTAGCAATCATATATCTCTCTCTCTCTCTCTCTAAAATTTTCTCTCTCTAAAACTTTCTCTTTCTCTCTCTTGTTACCAGTCAGCAGGCCTATTTATCTTCCTGCTTCATCATTCTTTTCACTGTTAGGGTTCCCACGCCACGCCACTCCACAAGCAACATTAGTACCTTATTATTATTATAATCATTTTTGTGCATACGTTGTTTTATTGTTCTTAATAAGTAATTATAAACTGAAATCATTCTTTTTAATGAGATCACTTTAGAAGCAGAGTATATAGTTTTTTGATACTATTATTATTATTATTATTATTATTATTATTATTAGATTTTGGTATTTAATATAAATTTCATCTTCCAAAACATTCGTGTTTGGATCGCCAAGTATAATAATTATTGATACTATAATGTCTATAGGAAATTATATTTTTGCATTTGTTAAAAATATTAAAATTTATATGTTTGAATCGTAATAATTATTGAAATTTTTAAAAATTATATATAAGGATATTATTTTTATAATAAAATTGATTATTATTATTATTATTATTATTATTATTATTATTATTATTATTATTATTATTATTATTATTATTATTATGACAATCATTAATTTTAATAAACACCACCACAGTTGAACTTTAAAAAAACCAAGGAAATCAAGGTAGATATAGCCAACAACCACCTTCTCGGCTGGTCGGGTCTTAAGGTTCAAAACTTTAATTATCGAGTGCAACTTATGAAATTTTTATATAATATATATATTTATTTGGGATGTACTCTTCACCGTTACGAGATGACTTTCTTTTCGCTATTATGAAATGACTTCATAGGTACGCAGAATTATGTACATGGCCTTCTTAATCCATCAAAATTATAAGGAGTGGCTGATTTGTTTGCAAACTCATGTATGCCCTATGCATAAGCAACCAAAGCATCATTTCAAACCATGGGGCAAACAATAATGCGGGGATAATTTTCACATAAATTTTTACGATTTCTATACAATAATTGTTATAATCGACAATACAAAATAGTTTATAATTGACATTAAATATCTAACAAATAATATTCAAAACGAAAAAAAAGATTTAAAAAATTATGTTGTTGACCAAGAATAAAAACCTTCGTTTACTATATATATATGGACTTCCTCGGTATGCATTAACCACCCAATTAATAGTACATAATAAAATGTCTTCTATTATATTTTTTTTTCCTTTCTTGTTCAAGTGCAGGTTGGTCATACATTACATAAAGCTTTGATGATTAGCATTGAGGGTTTAGGGGGGGAAAATAAAAACCCGAGGAGACAAGCATGGCTCTCGATCGTGAAGGAGGAAGGAGGTCATGATCATCACCAACTGGACCACTCTGCAGCTTCCATCTCTCTAACGCATGCATGTGGGACCCCCAATGACTACAACCCTTAATTTGTTGTTTCAGTATTAATTGGAGCTAGTTAGCTAGGGAATATATATATAGATCACTACCCTCTCGTGAAACTGTTGAAATTTGCCTCTTCATCAAATACTTTCTCTCTCTAAAAACTTTTTTCAGGGGTTGGATAAAAATCTTTGCATGGCCCTTTAAAACTAATAGAAAAGACAATGGAAAATATATCATTTTAAGATATTAATTATTCAATTCAAGTGGTTGTACATGTACCAAATCCAATATAGAAGACAATCCAAAATCATACGTAAGATCTCTCAATTGACTTTTAACAAAAGTCTAAATTGACTTTATGGCTCTCTCTCTCTCTCTATCTGCTTTTCTTTTTCTTTTTCTTTTTGATTTAAGATCTAAAGTCTAGATAAACTTTAATTTTTGGTGGTTATTGGCCCACGATGACTGAAGATTTTACGACAAAAACTAAATTAAATTTCGAACATCCAATAAAAAATGAAAATGTATGTAAATACCATCTTTGATCGAATAGGTCGGCCACCATAACACCCAGTTTCCATAATAATGCGTAGATCATAAGATCAAATAGAAATGCAGCACTCGTAGGATATCAATAGGAAAAAAAAACAAAAAAAATTCATTAATAAGAAGGAAATAGAAATTCTCAATGTCTCATAAAAAAAGAAGCAGCTAGTCTGATTTTGACGAGCCCGAGCTTACAAAAATATTTTAAGCCTAACCTATACACAGTTGGTAGATATTCACCTCGTTAATGCATAGAGGTTATTGCCAATACATCCAACGCCTATGTATGGGTTGAGGTGAAAAAAATTTAAGCTTTGAGCTCGTGAAATAATTTTCCAAAAAAAAATAGTTAAGCCAAAAGTTCGAAAATAAGTTGAGTTAAACTAATAGATTATTTGGGTGAGAGATTTTAAGTAGAGATTTTGTTGGGACTAGGAATTTGGTGGAAAACCGCTAGAAATCATGTTATAAATCTAACTAGTTTTCCACCAAATCATTGGTCCCCACAAAATCCTTACTAACAATTTCCTATCCAAACAAACCATAATAGGAAAAACAAAATAAGGCCATAAACTTACTTCCAATTATTGGTGGATCCAGAAACAAAAAAAAAAAAAACCCTATCCTGATTGGTAAGTTGTAAGAACTAAGAAGTATCATTAGAGTAATGTTTTTGAGCATGGGGTTTCATGAGCTAGTGGAAAACACAAGTATTTTTGCGAGTGTTAACATTCATGGGAAAAAAATGCGCCAAAGAGGTTGCAACTGTTAGGAATTTCGTCATACCAATAACACATCCCCGACACACAGTGGAACATGCTTAAGGATCTTAAGACTTAATAACGATGAATCAACAAGAAAATATAACGACGAAGATAAAAACAAGCATCAACCACAACACAAGATATACGTGGTTCACCCTCACGGGCTACTACATCCACGGTCAAATCGGCGCACCGGAGAAACTTCCACTATTATCAAGAACATATTACAATGCTTCTTACACAACCAACCAGATAAACACACATCAAAGATGTTACAAGACTTACCGGATAACACCAATGAGAATCCATTAGAGATTGACTCTTTAAACTACTCCCAACAGCACACTCACATCATCTTCAACCTTTAAAGTCCATCTCCATGGTTGTACATAGTAATAGAGGAGAGAACACATGGAGTACACAAATCCTAGATACTCACAAACCCTTCCTCTCTCTCAACCAGTCTCTCACTCTTTAGATTTCTCACCACACAAGAAGACCAAAACCCTAAGTTTACCTCTCCTTAAACTTTAGGAACACCAATACTCTTGATTAGATGCCTTGGAATGTCCTAGGACCTCCCTATTTATAGCTTTTACAAGAGGTATTCATGAAATAGGAATCCCAGTCCAAAAATGACTAAAAAAAATACCAAGTTCATAAGTTAGCAAGTGTATTCCAAAGGGGGTTGCCAAAAACTCTACAGCAACAACCGTGGCGAACTAGAGATGGTTGCTTACTCCTTCTACACCTAGCAACGAGTCTTAATTAACCTTAATAGGGTTGATAGGACAACGGGTAAAAAATGCTCAACTTTAATAACAAGAATCGTGGTTTAGAGGTTATGCTCCTGCTCCGAACTACATTCTGATGCTCCTACTGTGAAGACATTTTGGAACTAGAAATTTTTTTTAATTGGCTATTCTGGCGCTCTCGTTTCCGTTTCACACTCTAGTTACTTAGTGCTCAATCTTAATCCTCACTTGTTTACCTAACTAGGTATATCGCCGTGCCTCCAGCACGGCTCAAAACCTTTACGGAGGAGGGAGAGAACTTCAGCAGATCTGCCGGTGGCGGTGGGGAGGAGGAGCCGACACAGATCGAAGAAAAAAAANTCGGGAGAAAAACAGTAAAGGGAGAGGGGAGGTAGAGAGAAATCAAGAGAGAGGGCAGGGAGAGAAAGAGGGAGCCGGCTTATGAAGCAAGACACAATTTATAAAGAGGACAAATCTGCCCCCCGTCCTGAATTGTATAAGAGATGGGTCAATTGAGTCATATAGGATTGGCGCTGGTACAGAATATGGGTGAAACAATAAAAAGGGTTCAGGTACCCAATATAACTAGAAATCAGATTCAAAGCAGACGTCAAAGGGTGGGGCTGAAAATTTCATGGCAGCATTGCCCAAGTTAAGTTTACCAGAAATAGAAAAGACAGTTAGGAATGCTCAACCTCTAACTGATAACCTACATGGTTTCATGCTGTCACGAATCAACCCTTTCATGCTGCTGCTGCTATTGAATTTTCATGCATGCATCATCACTAACCCAATCCCCTTACTCTAGCCACAGCATGGAGCACGTATATTTAAACGCGATCAGGCTATGTATCAGAACTTGGACGGTGTAAAATTGGTGTTCAAGTGGTGTCAATGGATACAGGCTGGGATCCATTTACGCATCAGTACAAATGTTTCTTACCAGGGCTGACCAGTATCTATCGGACCATATGCGGCATAAACTATCTCATAGGGCCCCTAAATTTTGAGGGCCCAAAAAATTATATGCTACTCTATATATGTGAACATATACTAGTATGAGTTAATTTATTATCGTACTCCTAGTTGTATGAGAATACTTCTCATTTTTATTTCCTAGTTATTTAGAAAATAAATTTTTAATTATAATAAGAGTTAAGCAGTAAATAGAAAACTCAATTTACTATGTATTATAATTTGAAATTTTGGGTGCCATTTTACAATTTCGCTTCAAGCCCCCAAAATCTCAGATCCGGCCCTGACAAGGTTGATCTCAACATGTAGATCATCCTCCCAAAAAATATTATCGTTCTAAATTTTTTAACCCCATTAAAAGTTAGTTGGAAAAGTTTTAAAAATAATGAACCACCCCGCTTATAGCACCAGTTAGGGCAAAGTGTCAAGATCAAAGTATCTATAGTGGAAAAAACAAAAGAGAATGGTTGAATGCAGTTGGAAGTAGTTAGAAGGGATGAATCAAAGAAAAAAAAAAGTAGCAGAACTGATCTGAAGTGTTGATTATTGAAATATAGTTTCCTCTGATCATATATAATCCTAAACAATTTAAATGTGTAAATATTGGTTAGGGCAAATCCTGGTGCTTCCTACCAAGTATTCAAAAAAATTAAACAGTTTAAAACTAAGGCCATGTATGCCTAAAAAATAAAAGAGAGGCAAGACTGAATACTTTAATCATGGATATGTGAATTTCAGGACAGGATTTCCATGAATTTGCAACAGGAAGAGAAAGCAAAGTGAGGAAGAACAATAAAATCACTTCCAAGTTCCAACGGGAACTCAACCTATGTTTTCATGACTCCAAAGGAACATAAAAACACAGATAGATGGAAGTATTCTAAGGATGAATCAATGAACATGTATACTGGAAGCTCCTCTGTTCAGTGATTAAGAAGCAATCAAGAGATCTTATGGACTTAATGAGGCTCCAAATACTAATCAAAGAAGATCACCAATCACAAAGAGAATGGATAACAATTAATAATGTATAATCTATAGAGGAAGAGACACATGAAGATGAGGGATGTGAAGTCAAAAGAAAGGTCAGGCAGAACTCAACTGAATGCAAAATACCAATTCAAGCCATTTTCCAATGGCAAAGCTCTATGTGAAACATTGAGGATGATCCCATAATATGAATGATTTCCAGGTTTTCAACTTGTATCAGTGCTCATGACACCATAAGGTTCTGGCAACACATGAACTTCCTTCTACAATTTAATTCACTCATCTTGGGGGGAAAAACCAACATGGTAAAGCAAATTGAATAGATACAGACAATCTGCAATGCTATCTCAGTATCCTAGAAGAAGCTTACCTAATCACCAACACTTCCCAGAAATGAGCATAAAGAAAAGAATGAGCAAGTAAGAGGAAAGGTTTGAAAACCCAAAATCAAGCACATCAATATAACACGTTCAAGCAATAGGAACCGTGTACAATATTTGTATGGAAATTGTTAACAACCACTTGATCTAAAAGCTCAAACTGTTAGAGGGAGGGTCATCAGGGAATGCACAGACGTGAAACACAACAACAGAAATCACTTGACACAAATTTGGGGTAGAGTCAAGACATCATAATTGAATTCTAAAACCTAGTACTCCTGCAGGAAAGGACCTATTTTTCCATTAAGAAACGAAACATAAATATATATATATATATAAGGAATGAAAAGATGCAGAGTGGTAACAAAAATCAGTAGAAGTGGAAATATATTACACTCTCTTACACCTAAAAGAATGATAGGCACCAACACTCTCTTACACCTCTTACCCGATCCAATTGGGCCAATTGCAACTCCAGTCCAGCATACATTACTTGAAAACCCCACCAAAAACTCAATGCTTGTCAAAGACCTGGTTTAAAAATTCTAATGTTTTGGTATGTTTCGACTGTGTCATTTCAGTTCCAGTAGTTACTGGAACAGAGCTGTTTTTGTATGTCTCGGTTCATATCAGTATGTCTTGGTACTGTTCGTGTATGTTCCGGAATTTATCAAAATGATTTGCTCACACTGTCTTGATTTTTCAGCTAACTTAAACTTTTAGTTGGAACAAGATTTCAAACCTTGGTCAGACTCTAGAATGACATAATTTTAGACACTTGCCATATATAAAAGCTGATTCTCAAATGGTGGTGTTTGTACATTGACCCTAAACCTCATTCTCAGCCACAGGCCCACAGAAAGGGCAGTAAATAACTTTCAAGCAAAAAGTAGAAACCAGTATAAGCTCTCCTATAGAAGTATACAGATTACAGAATTATGAAAAAGGACGACTAATAAAGAACCAATCATTTACTTGCAAGGCTAACCATCTGTCTCCTATAGCTAAAACTTGAGACGTCTACTTGATGCAATATTGAAATTGTCTTTTCAGAATGTTAATCAAGTAAAAATATCCAATCAATCAAAGGTCAAGTAGTAGGCGCAGATAATGACATCAAAGTCATATATATATAACATTGAAGAGAATCACAGAATCTCAGACCACCTTGAACTTACCCTGAGCTAAGATGCGCTCCCTAACTAACCTGAGGTCTGACAGAGTTCAACATGGTTACACATCCGAAATATGGTGATTTAAATTTGAGACTTGATCGCCTGCCTCAATTGCAGAGAACACATTGATGATGCTAGAATTTCTAAATGGTAGGCAACTTTGTTGATCCCCCAAAAAACAAATATTGTCATGAAAGATGGTCCTAAATTCCTAATAACAAAACCTGTCAACATGGCCAAGCCAAACTTGGAAAAACACTTATGGTGTTTTTGAATCATGCTTTAGCATATGGGCTTGAACTTGATGTACACAAATCTTGTGCATATAAAATCATCACTTAGTAAACAAACAAAACACGCGTGCACCAATGGAAAATGTGATTGATATGTGCCTATTTCAAATACCAATTCACATCCCTTCCGTTACTACTGTCTCATGACTTCCATCAAATTCACTGCGGTAAGTGGGAAGAACGAAAATGAAACTCTGTCAGGGCAAAGAGAAAAGCTGGGCATATTTGAATTTTATCAGGTGATTGCTTCTCAAGACTTGCATTTTTGTAAATGAATAAAATACTTGGGGATAGATAGGCTATTGTGTCTAATTGGCGTACTCGAAAGGAGCTGCGAGTGCAACCACAAAGCATGCAACTCAACCGAGTAAACATTTTTACGTCATAAAAAAAGTCTGAGTCCCATTACGATAAAACTACTAGCACAGACTACATATGTTAGTGCATAGTCATTCGATTGAATACCATAAACAATTCCATAAGGGCTACTTGCAGTTTGCACTGAAACTATTTGAAAGTTGAAACACAAAAGACAAAGTAGACTGTTAAAACAAATTTACATAAACATATGGATAATGTACAATATTAACCCATTAGGTCGCAAAATCATTGTAAGCAGAAAACTTGAACAAGTTGTTGATAGGAACTTTAGCAGAGTATACATGTTTACAAAAAAGAGAGATATAAAGGAACAAAGGAAATGCAAAAGCACAAGGTTGATTGAAGAGAAATTTCCATAGAGGTTGTTGGCACTTACACGATTTGTGGCCAACATGTAGGCTGATCCAAGATGGAACACAACTTAATTTTTAGCAATAAATTCCCCTAAATGAAAATAAATAGAAACCAGAAACCATATCAGTTCATCCTTCTCCGTCTTAGTGCACGGAAAACTTCACTGTCCAAAAATGAAGGCCTTGGAGTATCAGAAGAAGAAAGGGGCAAGGGCAACATTAAATCTATTTCTGCAGCAGCATCCACCCTCGGGATTTCTGAGGGTATAAAAGGAGGGACGCTTGAAGGAGAATCTCTATTCTCAATAGGTGAAGAATGGGAATGGTTTCTTCTCATATGCTGACCAAGAATGTATGAATTAAGCAGCCTATCATCGGAACTTAACGCCGATGAAAGGCGGGTAACTGAAGCAGCCCTTTGTGAATGAGACCTCAGGAATGGTCGCGGAGGAGGCCTGAGATGGCTACCCTCCACCTCAGGGCCAGCCACATTGTCTTGTGTTTCAAGGAGACTCTGTTCTAAAAGTAAATTCCTTCTGTATCCGTCTCTACGAATCCTGCCAGATGCAAGAATCTGTGTGGCAAGAAAATCAGCTCTATCAAGCAATTCAATGGAACGCCCAAAATCTTGTGGTGGCGTTCCATTCCCTGTTACATCAAACCTACGACCAATTCTCTGAATCATTTCTTCAATTTGAAAGGAAGAAGAAACAGCTCTTTGAATGCTCTGTCTAAAGCTCTCAACCCGTCGTGCTTGGGGCCTCGGAGGAACAGTCAATTTTGATTTCATCTTCTTATCATCGTTAGCGTTCCCACGACCATAAATTGGGGTAATGTTTGCATCTGTAAGTTCTGCCTGACAAACAGGGCACAATTTCGTCCGAGAATAAACATGAAGCCATTGGTATAAACACGGCCAACAAAACAAATGACCACAAAAGGTGAGAACTGGATCATTTGCCATATCAAAGCATATATTACAATCAAAAAAGCTCATTTCATCATCATTACTCTTCTCCTTATCCTCATCCTTATCCAATCCGTTACCTAAAAGATCTACAGCTATTCTTTTGCCAGTTTTACTGCTCTCAGCTGCAGTTTCTTCGGTGCCACCGGCACCAACACTTCCCTCTCCAACCTGAGATCTTCTCTCACTACCAGAGCTAGGGTTTACTAACAATTCCAAAGGAAAATTCCTTGTTTCATGAGAAGTTGAAACTGGTCTCCTCCTCCTCCATCGATTTCTAGGTCTAGGAGAGACATCATCGAGTGGATTATGTCCTCGTAAGATATCCGAATAATACAAATCCTCAAGTTCAGTAGGTAATAATCCAAATGATCCAAGATTCAGATCGAAATTCGTCAAATCATCTCTCTCAATGTTGTCCATTAAACAAATAAATATTTCCAAAATCAAACCCTAGATTGAAAAAAAAAAAAACAGAAATTTCAGTACCCAAACAGAGAAGAAACATAAATTTTCCTGTTTAAAATTCTAGCAATAAAAAAAAATTCAAAATTTACCTGAAGATGATCCGTTCAGGTCTTGATTTTGAAATTTTTAGGGTTTTGAAGCTGAAATTGATCTTCTTCCTCACAAATTCATGGATTCTGTTTTCGATTTCATGTAATGGTGACTTCGGAAAGGTCTTCTACACTAGACCGACTGGTATTCGTTGAGCTTTCCGACCTTTTTTTTTTTTTTTTTCTTTTTCTTTAATGTGAACCATTGAGCCGCCACGTGGAACCAAATATCCAAGAGACACCGTAGCTGAGTGTTTGGTTTGAATATATTTTGTTGACCTTTGTTTAAGTTGGGTAAAGAAGACCTCACAGTATGATTGGTTGGTTAAGGTAAAAAACGGTCAACTAAAGTGTACAACTGTACATCATCTTTTTGACCGTTAAAAGACCGTTAAGTTCTTGGAGAAGGTCATCAAAGTCTTGTTTGGAGGAACAATAATAGAGATGTTAACAGGTTGTCAGTGGGTGACATCGATTAGTCAATTAGTGAGAACCGGAATGGAAATTTTTTATCTGTATTTTAAGGTTCCAACTTTGGGCGGACAAGTAGAGAACTGAACCGTTTTGATTGGATTGGAGCTGATTTAAATTTGTAATTCTCTTTATCGAGGCTCCACTAATAGTCCGTTTGGATGAGAGATTTTAGGTATGGATTTTGTGGGGACCAGGGGATTTGAAACTAATAAGACTTATAACATGATTTCTAACTAATTCTTCACAAAATCTCTAGTCCCCACAAAATCCCTACCTAAAATCTTCTGTCCAAACAAACTATAAAAGAAATGTCCAAATTAGATTGGAATTTTTTTTTTTTTTCATATTCTGTTTATATTGTCCATTTAAATCAGTTTCCTCTCAAATTCAGCTCAATGTTTTGGCTGAATACTTCTACTTGAGTCAAGACATTTTAAGTTAGTTAGACTTAAATTTAGCTACTCCGAAAATAAAAGTGATCTAAAATTTGGCTCAATCTCGAGTCAGATTTAGATGAATTTTAATCTAAAAATAAATACAAACTTTGGTTGTTTGTTTTTTTTAAGACATTTGAATCAACTCTGAATTGCTAACTGAGCTAGGTCTTTATCTAGGTTTTTTCGTGAGTTTTACTTCGATTCGACCACTTAAAATAGAAGTTAAACAAACAAACAACAAATTTTTTTTTTGAAAACTGACTTAGGATAAAATGCTCATGTCCAATGGCTTAGCATTCTCAGCATTCTCATTTTTATGTATGTGGTTCCACCAAAATTTCACCATGAGCCCGATGAGATAAACCCGATCTTAGGTTGGCCTAAGGCTGGTAAGTGGGTAACCTGGCCTTTCCCATTTCAGGGTGGGCTTGGATTACAAAAGATAACCAACATTAATTGAGTTGGGCATGGTTTGAAAATGGTAGACCCAAGCTCAGATTAATTTGTCTATTTGGGTTGAGGTTTGAAACTCGAGTTGTATTGGGGAAAATAGGGTCTAGATTAAATTGTGCAGCGGAAATAAATAACTATTTTCCCTTCATAGGATCATATAAAGATGCATGAATTAAAACAATGACTTGAAGATCAGATACATACCGTTTAAACGCTTGCATGTAATTCCAGATCTTCCTCTCACATTCTGGATCAGTCGTCGAAAACCCGAAAAGATACAACAACTGTATTTCGGTCATAACTCTCTAACGGTTGATCCGATTCGCCTATATGATATGCTTTTTGTAGGAAATCGAATTTTCTACAACTTTACGTGAAATAGCAAATCTCTAATTCTGCTCCGAATTGCCTCAAAACTCGATTTTAAATTCTGACAGGAATATACTACGAATTTTGAGTTTCTAAAACCATAAAGGTCATAACTTGAATTCTAAATTGGGAGAGAGTTTTAGATACACAAGTTAGGGTGGGCTATCTTATGAACCCTATCTCTATTTATAGAAAAAGACTCTCTTCCCATATCTTTAGCTCCAAGTTAGGTCCATATGGGCCCCATTTACTTAAGCTTTTGATTTATTACTTTGAGGTCCATATATCTCATATAATTCTCAAATAATAAATCTAATTGCAGTTAAGTCCACTAAATAACTGCAACTGAATACTCTCAAGTAAATGAATATTATTCAGAAGCCTTTCACTCGTTATACCAGCAAATAGTCCCTCCACTTAACTGATATTCGTAATATACAC